>OVBA01001089.1:0-49409 GCA_900406435.1 Lepidium aucheri | reverse complement strand
TTTTAGAGTCTTATTTTAGGTTGTTTTGCATTCGTCTAGATAGATTTTCCGCTTACTTAGGTCCNTAGGTTTGTTTTGCTTTCTTTACATTTGCATTTGGAGTTTGGAGTTTTATCTAGGAAAAGGAGCAGAAAAGGAGCTAAAACTGGAGCTTAGGAAAATTGGATCAGCTGCTAGGCGAAAAAGGTCATGCAACCTCGGATCGCTATCTCACGGATTGCAAGGAGAGGACTGCTCAGAACGCTTAAGAAAAGATGCCTCAGTCACCAGCCTCAACATGTTTTCCGCAAAGGAAGATCAATCTCTTCATCACAAGGATTACACTTGGACCATCCACTCAGTCTCAACCCACGAGGACCAAGACAAGAAGCACTCCTCGGTGCCCAAGCTCGCGCGAGGACTCTGAGGGCAAGACTTATAGAATTCCTGGTTGACCGACTTAAGTCGGTTTGACCATTTGGGTTATGAAGATAACCCTATAAATACCCTATAATCACTCTCTTATCAATGATCTGTTGTTTTTAGCTGAAAACTCTCTATCTTTTAATGCTTTTATCATTCGCTTTGTTTAAGGTACTCTTATGATGATTGCTCTTTAATATATGCTTGAAGTTTACATGATTTAAGTTTATCTTGTTCTTCATCTTTACTTTCTGCAATTTCATTTAAGTTTCTTTATGTTTATCCAATCTAGATCAACCCTACTCCACCGCCCTCACGCAATGAGGCGCGAGTAGATTCGTTTGGATCTCGAGGATAGGGTGATCAAAGGTGAATTCGTTGATTCCCTCACCGTTCTAGCCATGATCTGAACTCCGATCTCTTCTAACTAGGCCAAGCTTAATGCTGATCTCTCCCTGATCAAGAGAGATCTAATTTGGGCCGTGACCTAAGGCTAGCGCCGATGGGAGCGGAGACCAAGTGCCTTGTTAGTGATGGCTTGATCCGCCGAAGAGAGATCTAGCATGTGGGTCGGCTGTTAGACGAGTTGGGCTTAGCTTAATGCTTCTTATTCGGCCTGATTGCGGCGAGAGCCGTAATGAATCGGCTAATTTGGATAGGGGTCTTCACTGTAAGAGCGGGTCGACCTAATCTAGTCCCGGTCTAGAGATAGCTCAAAAGAGTCCAGCGAGTTCTTCGCTGATCAACCTCTCTATCCTCTAGATCCCGCCCTTTAATTTAATTTTCATCTTATTGCAATTGTTGTGCTCTGTTTTTATGCTATTTCTCTATTTTAGTCATTTCCATTTTGTTTTATTTTTGTCATTTTGTGTATTTTGTCCTGTTCTCTAGTTTTGAAGCTCATCTAAATATCACGATCTATCATTGTGACAGAATGGTAGGTTACTTGGCTAGGGTCTAGTATTAGATAGAATGTTTACAAGCATCTCGGAGTATTTGGTTCGACAATTCTCATCTACTTACCACCATGCTCAATTATTTTGATAGAAGAATTGCAAAAACTATTTTATCTATATATATGCTCTATACGCCCCCTCTAGATGGAGGGAGTTGTCGGGCTCCATTTTTGCCTATGAGCTCTTGTAGGCGCACTCTTGGTAGTGCCTTTGTCAATGAATCAGCTAGTTGGTCTCTTGTAGACACATGTGTTACATGTAGAGCACGTGACTGTATGTTATTTTTTAACAAAGTGATAATCCAGTACAATATGTTTCATCCTCGTGTGGAACACCGGATTAGCACATAGGTAGATAGCACCAATATTGTCATAGTATATGACCAGAGTTGTAGGGAGCTGCACGTGTAGTTCTGTTAAGAGCGAACAAATCCACTTCAATTCAGCAGCCCTATTAGCAACTGCTCGATACTCGACTTTACTGGATGATCTTTTAATTCCTTTCTGCTTTTCGACGAGCAAGAGATAGGTGTTCTGCCTAGGTACACTACATATGTGTGAGTGGAGACAAAATCATCGCAATCTCCAGCCCAACTGGCATTAGAGTAAGCATGTAAAGTGAGTGGAGATTTGGCTGCGATGTAGATTCCATGTGTTAATGTACCTGCGAGATATCGGAGTACTCGTTTTACCGCCAGCCAGTGCAGTTCTATTGGTTGATGCATGTACTGAGATAGTTTATTCATAGCAAATGCAACATCATGTCTCGTGAGAGATAGATATTGTATACTGCCAACCACACGTCTGTATTTAGTTGGACTTTCAAACCGTTGTCCCGAGTGCAAGCTGAGGCGTGAGGTTGGAGCCATTGGTGTTGAAACTGGTTTGGCATCCAACATGTTGGTGCCGTTGAGAAGATCAATAAAATATCGTCGCTGCATCAAATGCATACCATGTAAGTTTCTGATCACTTCGATGCCTAGAAAATAACTAAGAGAACCCATATCTTTGACTGAGAACCTGGTTCCCAACTGATTTATACAATGAGAGACAAACTGAGAGGTGTTGCCGGTTACCACGATGTCGTCTACATAGACTAAGACATAAGCGAGTATGGAGTTGTGATTCTACACAAAGACACATGTATCTCTGCCATAGAATTTTTGAAACCAAGACTCAGCAAGTAGGATTTTGATTCCTCTTACCATGCACGCGATGCTTGCTTGAGGCCGTATAGTGCTTTGCGTAGGCGAGAAACATGATTGGGATGATCTTTATCCACAAAACCGGGTGGCTATGTCATATAGACCTCATCCGTTAATCGGCCCTGCAAAAACGCATTATTAACATCTAATTGGTGGATATCACACTGTTTACTGACAACAACATCGAGCACCATTCTGATTGTTGTTGCTTTGACCACTTGACTAAATGTTTCAGCATAGTCCTTCCCATATTCTTGATGGAAGCCACGAGCTACCAAGCTAGCTTTCTGTCTATCCACTTCACCATTTGGGTTGTACTTCAGAGTAAAGAGCTACTTGGTGTTAATGACATTATATGATTCATCCGGTGGAACTAGATCGAAGGTATGATTGCAGATTACGGCATTGATCTCTTCAGTACACACAGCTCTCCACTGTGGATCTTGGAGAGCTTCGGTAATTGATTTTGGCTCAAGAGGTGGAGTAATTACCTCTGTACTCATCGAAAGCTTCTTCAAAGGTTCACGATGTTGTTCTTAGCCCGTGTATGCATTGGATGAGCATTTCCTGTGACCGACGGCGGTGAAGGGAGATATGACGATGAAGCAGGTGGAGGCAAAAGTGGATTCAGGTCTGTTTGTTGTTGTGGGCCTGTTGAAGGATTGTGGTCCAACGGGCCCAAATTAACTGAAGAATCATGGTAAGAAGCAGATAGATTAGGCCCACTAGCGAACGGTCCATTTGAAGATGCTTTTCTTGTCAAGGACCAAGAGACATTGGAAAAAGAGTTAGCCGATTGAGGCAACTTTGGCAGACTGTTTGCAGGTGAAGAATCTTGAGCTGAAGACGATGATTCCGAGAGTGCTGCTGGGCTGCACTGTACATGAGGTCAGCTGGGAACTGGGGTTGGTGTGATGTTGTGAATTTGGAGGGATTCAGGTGATGGAGATAAGTGTACCGTGAAGGTGTGAGTGGCAAATGGGAACTGGTCTTCAGTAAAGACTACATATCGAGATGTATAGAGTCTTCCAGTGTCTAGATTAAGACAATAGTAGGCAGATTGGGTGAGAGAATAACCAACAAAGATGCAGGGGATGGATCTTGATTCAAGTTTGTTCTTCGTATATGGCCTCAACCAAGGGTAGCACAAGCAGCCGAAGACCCTTAAGTTCAGGTAATTCGGAGTTTATTGAAATAGGCGAGCATATTGTGAGTCATTGTCAATTACTAGAGAGACCATTCCGTTGATTATGTACATAGCAGTGGAGAATGCATAATGCCAGTACCCTGTTGGTAATTTGCTTGACTGAGCAAAGACAAACCTGTTTCCAGGATGTGACGGTGTTTGCGTTCTGAAAGTCCATTATGCTCCAGAGTGTAAGGTGCCATGTACAGCAAGAAATTGACGAAGACCAATGTACTATCCACCGTTATCAGAGTAAAGAGTACCAATTCGAGTTTGGAACCGATTCTCCACATGGTTTTTGAAGGTAACGAACGTTTGTTTTACTTCGGATTTCTGTTTTAGGGGAAATAACCAGGTGTATCTTGAGTAATGGTCTATGATGAGTAGGTAATAACCAGGTGTATCTTGAGTAATGGTAAGGGACATCCAGACATCAAAAAATAGATATTCAAGAGGTCTTGATGATGAAATTGAGGTTGTGGAAAATTGTAACTTGTGAGCTTTATTGATAGAGCAATCAGTACATTGAAAATGAGTTTGAGTAGAAGTAGAAATTGGTAATCTTAATTGAGAAAGTAGGGTCTTTAAAATAGATATTGAGGGATGGCCTAGGCGGGAGTGCCATGAAGCTAGAGTGGTCTTTGGTGACGGTGAGGCAAAGAAGGATTGAATGGGGGATGGGTTGGGCCAAGTGTACAACTCTTGCTCAGCTTTGCCTTGGAGTAACAGGGTTCTCGTTTTGAGGTCCTTCACCTGAAACATGGAAGGGAAGAATTGGACACACACTTGGTTAGTATACACAATTTATACACTGAGATAAGCTTCTTGTGAACAGATGGAACATATAGAATATTATCAAGTGTAAGCGGTGTAGTAGAAGTAGGAAGAAAAATTGAACCCGTGTTTGAAATCTGCATAGCAGATCCATCGGCAATTGTCAGTTCCTCTCCTCCATTGTAGGGTTGGTGAAGAGACAAATTGTTGAGATAGTGAGGTGATGTGTAGCACCACTGTCCACCGAGTTACTTGGATTGTATGCCTGAGATGTGACCATATTTGCTCGTGGTTGCCAGGGAGTAGGAGTTGGTGGCAGAGCAGACATATGTGAAGGAGCAGATTGACTCTGTGAGTTAAGAATAGAAGCCAGCTGAGAGCACCTCCTAGCACTATGACCAAAGACACCACAAATTTGACACTTGCCTTGGTAATCTCGAGTTTGATTCTGATTATGTCGTGGTGGCTCTTGTTGTGATTGCCAATTGTTTCCTCTGTTATTGTAACGTTGCTGGGTACAGTTGGAGTAACTGCCAGAACCACGATATGCAGCAGTATTAGCGGTGATTGGTGCAGGATCCTTAGATGCAAGAGAGGCTCTAAGTTTGAGTTCATGATTGATAAGCTTTTCATGAATCTCAATGAGCAAGGGAGGTGTACCACAACCCTCTATTTGATCGATTAAGGTTTTATACTCCTCAGTAAGAGCTTCGAGTATGTATTTCACCTTGTCTTCATGATCAACGGGATTACTTAACACAGCAAGTTGATCAAAGGGCATAGTAAGTCCTTGGAAATATTCAGAAATGGGTTTGGATCCTTTGTCCCAATTATGAATTTGTTGCTTTAGTTGCTTCAGATGCCCTACATTGGGCTTAGCATAAGTAGCGGAAATAGTTTCCCAAGTTTCTGCAGATGTTGTTGTTGTGGCGAGGATGGGTTTAATGGAGGTTACAATTGCTCCAAGCAGTTCACTATAAATCAAGCGATCTTGACGCTTCCAGAGATGGTAAGCTGGGTTCACAGTCGTACCAGTTGGTGTGGTGAGAGTAGAGGATAGAGCGATCACAGTATTATCAATGTATCCGAGGGAACATATCCATCAAGTAAGGCTTGAACTTGATGAATCCACATGAGAAAGTTTGTGGAATTCACCTTGATAACGTTGGTCATGTTGATATTCAGAAGAGTTGTAGTTTCGGTGACATTGATGGTTTCTTGAGCGGAAACTGGAGATGACGCCATTGGAGACTAAAGTGGCGGCTAGAAATTTTTAATTTTTACGGTAGGTAACGATGCTCTGATACCATATAGGATTAGAGGCTGAATTAAGTATTATTGATATAGAATACAATATATATACAAGAAATTAATCCTAATGTATCAACTTATATTTACATAAAAGTCCTTTCTATATATATATATGCTCTATAGTTGCAGCCCCTGCAAAGGGTTAAGAAGTGGGATTAATTACGGATTCTTTCATATAGAGAAGTCCATAATGCAGATTTGCCTATTATTTTTAAATAGATGCCATTTTCTTGCTCTTTTCTTGAGAATTTTTCTTGATATAAAGTATTTGATGTTCCATTACATTGTCCTGTTCTAGATGAAATTTTAATTCAATAGTATGCTGTCCAATATCCTTTTGAAGATGTCGTCGTCATCTCTCACACAAAGGTCTTTGATTCAGGAAACTGAAGATTATGATAGCATGAACTTGGAAGGGTTACAAGAGGAATTCCAGGGACACAAGGATGCTATGTGTGCTTTGATGTGTGGCAAGCAAAAACTTGATGGTTACGAGGGTGGTGAGATGAGAAGCATACATGGACAGGTAACTTTTGTGACATTTGAATCAAAGGTCAAAACAGCAAAAGCTAACTTGTTTTTGGTTTCCAATTAACTGAAGTGTATTTTGTTGCCTTGTAGGCACATCAATTAATGTAGGACCTATATAACTCGAATTAGTTATAGCAATGGAGATATGAAGCTATAAACGATTAAAAAAAAAATTAAGATAACTATTACACAGAGCTGAGAAAAGTCTCGTTACCTTAACTCAATAAATACCCTAGTGTATCGGTTTGATTTGTGTTTTTAAGGCCCATGATAGAACTGTGTTGAGACCACCAATAATACACCAAGGACGGAATCTGCAAACTTGTTGTGCCTACTCTACACTCTCAGACTTGACAGAAAAGAAGAGGATTGTTGCTGTGAACTTTTTTAGTTCTCAAAAACACGTTGAGGAGAATAAGTTTACGTTTTTATCTTTTATAACCAGCTAAGACTTGGATAAGAAGGAGAAGTCTTCCAAAAATTTTGAATGACGAAGTCTCACACGAGAATAGGGATCTTGTTTATTGGCTTTGGTGGCAAGAAAAATCAATTAGTCTTTAGGTTTTTTTTTCTTAATGGGCTCAAATAAACTCTGGTCACATTCTAACCCAAGCCCCAATCCTGATCCATCATATTTCTCATTCACCTAAGGCCAAGATTGGATTCATTAAGCCTATTGGCTTATTATCATTAATCGTTGGCCCAACAATCCCCCACATGAATAGAAATAACTCTAAACATATGACTGACAACTCGATGGACTCTACTGACTAGACTTATCCTATAAACTAGACAGACAGACGGACTTTCGAGAGTGTAGACGAAAATGTGCTGTGTCTGAGTAAGTAGCATTTTTCAGCTTTGAACCACTCATTGTTAATATATGTCGGGTTTACTTGGCCAGGAGGTGAACATGATGTCTTGAACCACCTGGAAGTTTAGTGTAAACCTAGACAACAAATATAACCCAGCTCACTTTCTAGTAGAACTAAGTTCTCTATTGTGTTTATTTTGGCCTTGAACTTTGCCTGGTAATTCATGAGTGAACTTGGAGAGTATAGCCTTACCTTCATTCTCCTAGAAACGACCTTTATTTCACACTCACTAGGTGATTTGCCAAACTTTTGGATGTTCAGAAGTAACCTTTAATACTTCACTTATTAACCAAATATTGGACTCATATCATTAAAAGTTTAAAACTTATCCTCTAGTTTCTACAGGTTGAACTGTTTCTCATCTTTAGGAACTGGGTAGAGTCATAATACTCAGAGTGCACTTCTAAAGAATTTTCTGATTTAATTATCCCTTTGAACCTACTTCTTGGGACCTGTAGTCATGTAGGTAGGGTTTCCACCATACATCTTCTTAAGTCATAGGCTTTAAACCCATTCCTCTTGATGATTTTACTACTTGATCTCGAGATAGTCCTTTGGTAAAAGGATCTGTTAGATTATCAGCTGACTCGATGTAATTTACTATGATAACACCACTTGAGATCAAGTGTCTAATGGTTTTATGCCGTCTCCTTATATGACGAGATTTGCCATTATAGAGATTATTATGTGCTCGGCTAGAGTCGACTGACTATCACAGTGAATGCGTAGTGCCGACACAGGTTTCTCCCACATAGGAATATCTTCCAAAAAATTTTGAAGCCATTATGCTTCTTCTGCTGCTTTATCTAGAGCAATAAACTCTGACTCCATGGTGGATCGAGCTAACATAGTTTTTTTGGAAGATTTCCAAGATATTGATGCACCTCCTAGGGTAAAAACGTATCTAATTGTGGATTTTGAGTTTTTGGAATCGGAAATCCAGTTAGCATCACAATATCCTTCCAATACTTGAGGTTCTCTACCATAGTGCAGCCCATAACGTTTTGTATACTGTAAGTAATTCAGTACTCTGGTTATGGCTTTCCAGTGTTTATGCCCTAGATTTCTTGTGTAACGACTTAGTACATTAACTGCATGTGCTAGATAAGGTCTAGTACTCGTGCATACTCTACATGTGATACTGCTTCACCTGAGTTTTTGTTCAAGTGAAGTTGAGAGTCTACAAGGGTTTTCGTAGTACCACTTGTATAGTTCTTGAATCGTTCAAGAATCTTTTTAGCATAGTGATCTTGTGACAGAATAATTCCATCAGAGGTTCATGTGATTTTAATCCCTAAGATGACATCAGCAAGACCCATGTCGTTCATGTTAAACTTACTGTTGAGTAAGTTCTTAATTTGTTGGATTATGTCCTTGTTACTTCCAATAATAAGCATGTCATCTACATATAAACAAAGCAATACATATGCATTTTTAGTTTGCTTAATGTAGATACATTTATCACTCTCATTTATTTTGAAACCATTTGACATCATCACATTGTCAAATCTTTTATGCCATTGCTTTGGAGCTTGTTTAAGATCATACAATGACTTAACAAGTCGACAGACTTTGTGTTCTTGTCCTGGAACAACAAACCCTTCAGGTTGTTTCATGTAAATCTCCTCATCTAGTTCTCCGTTTAGAAAAGTAGTTTTTACATCCATTTGATGAATCTTCAAGTCTCTTAATGTTGCGATTGATATTAGCATTTTACTGGAGGTTATTTTCGTCACTAGAGAATATGTGAAAAGAAGTCTAGACCTTCTTTTTTTCTGAATCCTTGCACCACGAATCTAGCCTTGTGCTTGTCTATTGAGCCATCGGTTTTCAACTTTGTTTTGAAAATCCATTTGAAACCAAGTGCTTTTAAGCCTTCAGGGAGATCAATTAACTCATAAGTATAATTTTGCAGAATGGAGTCCATTAAACTGTTGACAGCTTCCTTCCAAGAGGAAGCGTCTGGCTTAGACATGGCTTCAACAAAATTTCTTGGTTCATTTTCTACAAGAATAATCATCAAAAAATCATCGCCGTAAGACTTTTCCTGACAAGCTCTTTTGCTACGTCTAGGTTCATCTTGTTAATCTTCTAAGTTAGACTAAGAAGTTCCAGATGTACTAGGCTCATGACTCGTGCCATCTCTTTCTTCACGAGTTCTCTTTGGATTTTGTTTATCTTTATATGGAAACACGTGTTCAAAGAAAGACGCATTTCTTGATTCCATTATCGTGTTGATATGGATATCATGTATCTCTGATTTAATAACCATGAACCTATATGGAGAATTGTTATTTTCTTATCCGAGAAAAAACGTAATCAACAGTTTTTGGTCCGATTGTGACCTTTATTGGAGGAGGTACTGCCACTTTCGCTAAGCATCCCTACATTTTGAGGTATTTATACGAAGGTGGCGATCCTTTCCAAAGCTCATAGGGAGTCTTCTCGGTGACTTTGTGTGGAATTTTGTTAAGGATGTAATTCGTAGTAAGCAGTGCTTCCCCCCCCAAAAAATTCTGGGGTAAACCAGATTCCTGTAACATTGCATTTATCATCTCTTTTAGAGTTTGATTTTTTCTTCCAGCAATTCCATTTGATTCTGGTGAATATCGAGCAGTTGTTTGATGTATAATACCATTTTATTTGAAAAATGCATTAAAAGGTCCATCATATTCACCTCTTCTGTCACTTCGGACTATTTTCATTGTGCTACTGAGTTGATTTTCAACTTCTCGTTTATATTCCTTAAATTTTTCCAAGGCTTGATCTTTGCTATGTAATAGATATACATAACAGTATTTTGTGTGATCATCAATGAATGTTACAAAATACTTTTTGCCTCCTCTAGTTGGCACAAATTTTAAATCACACAAGTCTGTGTGAATTAATCCTAGAGGTTCATTTGTTCTTTGAACTTGGGGTGATGGTTTTTTAGTGAGTTTTGCTTGTGAGCACATTGCACATTTTTCTTTGCTTGTTTTGCTTTTTGGGATTAGGTTCAAGTTCATTTGTCTTTAAATAGACTTATAGTTAACATGACCTAATCGTTTGTGCCAAATATCAAAAGACTCAACGAAGTAAGAAAATTCATTCTTATTCATTGAAACATAAGAAACTACAGGAGAAGAAGTAGAAACAACAACAACATTATTGGCAACAACATTAGCAATAACATTATTATCTGCGGCTTTAGAAGCAGCAGCAACAGCAGAGACATCTACTCCTTTACGAAGGACAGCTTGAACACACATCTTCAATATCCAATTCTTCTTGTATGCTTTGCCCACATACACCCCAAACTTAGACAGGATCATGGTCTCTGCAATGTACTTGATTCCAAAGGCAGAATCATCCATAAAAGTTGGAGAAATCAAGTTTTTCCTCATATCAGGGCAATGCCTCACATTCTTGAGGGTTACTTCTTTCCCAGAGATGAACTTAAGTACCACAGTGCCTGTTCCCAAGACAATATACTTAGATTCATTTGCCATTTGCATTTTGTGATCTGGCGGACATGGGGTATAACTACTAAGCAGCGCTCTTTCAGTGCAAATGTGATTTGAGGCACAAGTGTCATAACCCCATTCTCTTGGGTTGTTTTTTGGACCATGTTGTATTCAGTAACCACTCCGCAAAGATGCTCTTCTGTCAGATTCACGTGGTTGTTCTTTTTCCCTTTGTTCTTGGGCTTGCTGCGACACTCATCAGATTTGTGGTCCAATTTGCCACAATTGTGACACTTCCATTTGAACTTTTTGTTCTCATTGGGCTTACTCTGCTTCTTGAAATTTGCCGAAGAGGCAGGTTTCAGAGACCCACGGTTTCTCTCTTCTGTTTGCATCCTGTAGAGAAGATCTTCAAGACTCATCTTCTTTTTCTTATGCTTCAGGTAGTTCTTGAAGTCATGCCAGCCTAATGGAAGCTTCTCAATGATGGTGTTTACTATGAAGGGTTCACTGATTGACATCCCCTCAGATTCGATCTCTTGACGAATCAATTGGAAAACTTCCACCTGTTGCATTACCAGTTTCAAATCCACCATTGTGAAATTCAAAAACTTAGCTACATCGTATTTCTGACAACTAGCATCTTCAACTTTGTACTTTTTTTCCAGAGTTGTCCACAACATCTTAGTCGTTTTGTAATCACAGTAGACTCTGAAGAGCTTGTTCTCAAGGCAGTTTAAGATCCAACCTTTACACAAGTAGTCAGAGTGTTTCAAAACGGCAGTCTGTCTGTGTTACCCGTAGGAAGGTATGGCTGATCCTCTTTGATAAACTTCTCGAGCTGGAGATTTATCAGAAAAAGATGATTTTCAGCTGCCATGATTTGAACCCTTGGCCATCAAATTTTTAAGGCACGGGTACTGGCACATGTACATTAGGCAGTTGCGCTGCAGTGCCTTGACCAGTGGCTGAATGAAGACCTTGTCCGAACAAGTTTTCGACGTGTCTTCTCATCAATCTAATTGTCAACAGGTAAACCAGCAAAAGCTAAACCAGCAATAGGTAGACTGGTGCTCTCAGGAACCTGATCTTCCATAGGTGTGTCATCAATCTGCTTCCATGTCTCTACGTTGCTAGACATTTGAAAGCAGTGAACACACTTTATCAGAATAAAATCACTTTAAAATTAATTTTAAAACAATTTGCAGAACTTATTTAAATTTGCAAATCATGTTTTAAAATAATTTATGTGATTAATAAAAATTAAATGAACAATCTGCAGAATTTATTTAAATTTGCAACTCTTGTTTAACTAAAAAAATTAATTTTGACCAAAATCAAAATCTGATCACGTTTAATCACGTTTTGGATTATGTGTATTTGATTATTAAACCAAAGTTGGTTTCCTGCACCCAATCACAAACAAGCGTTCTGATCCATGTGTGATCACGGTTTAGTGAAAAACAATTTGACCGCAATTTGATCACGTTTTTGGTAAATAAACCATTTGCCACTTCGACAACGTCAATTAAAGTGATCAATTTGGCCACTTCGACAACGTCAATTTTGACGTGAGCACATCCAAAACCAGCCTAACCTAACGTGATTAATTAAAGTGATCAATTTTGACCAATTCGACGAAGGCCAACGCGAAGACGACAACGTCACACCATGTTTTAAATTCACAGATCCAAATTAAAATCAATCAGTCTTTAATCACGTTTTCTTGCACAACGTCAAGACGTTTTACTTGACCAGGTGTGTCAAAAATTCAAAACCAAAAGTTGAGAGATAAGTGTCTGCAACTTTATCTTATGGTTTTGATATAGTATATCAATATCGAATATTTGATTACTTTGTTTTTAACACAGAATGATGATCAAACTGATGACATAAATCCAAAACCGATTTGTTTTTGTCTAAATCGAATAATGATTTGCAGAATTAAAAACTTGCAAATTCCATTACTGATTTTCTGTTGTATTGATTAAAATCAATAGTTCAAAATAAACTATCTGCTTAAACCAAAAGGAATGCAGATACCGTTTATGTAAACTTAAACCTGCAAAAAACGTTAGTCTAAAAGCACAAAACAGAATTGAATTGATTTTAGACCAGATTCGATTTTAATGAAACAGGTTTCGAAAATTGCAATAACCTAATCCGAATTTTATAGATCAATTCTAAAAAGACGAATTTATTGAGTTACGACTGTAGGACCTATATAACTCGGATAAACGATTAAGAACAAAATTAAGGTTACTATTACACAGAGCTGAGACGAGTCTCGTTACATTAACTCAACAAACGCCCTAGTGTATCGGTTTGATTTACGTTTTTGAGTCCCAGGATAGAACTGTGTTGAGACCGCCAATGATACACCAAGGACGGAATATGCGAACTTGTTGTGCCTCCTCTACACTTTCAGACTTGACAGAAAAGAACCTGGTTGTTGTTGTGAATTTTTTTAGTTCTCAAAAAACGTTGATGAGAATATGTCTATGCTTTTATTTTTATAACCAACTAAGACTTGGAAAAGAAGGAGAAATCGTTCCAAAATTTTTGGATGACGAAGTCTCCCACGAGAATAGGGATCTCGTTTATTGGCTTTGGTGGCAAGACAAATCAATAAGTCTTTCAGTTTTTTTTTATGGGCTCAAATAAACTCCGGCCACATTCTAACCGACGCCCCAATCCTGATCCATCATATTTCTCATTCACCTAAGGTCAAGATTAGATTCATTAAGCCTATTAGCTTAATATCATTAATAGTTGGCCCAACAATTAATACAAGATGCAATTGGCAGAGATTGTTTATCCCATATGTTCCCTGTTTGGGGAGCTTGGATGTAAAATCCACCTTATTCTATATGTTTCAATTTTGTGTCGGTAAACAGAGAAATCTTTACGTAAAGTTCAAACTCTTCGCTCCCAAATTTTGTCTTTAACTCAGGTGGGAGGGAGTATTCTAAAAATGGCTATTGCGTGGTACAGAACAAATTATGTTGTTTCTATATTTGCAACTTAGCAAACGGTGTTGGTTTTGAATTAACTGGGAATTAATCTATGGTTTTTCCTTTTAATTTTAAGTTAAGCTTTTCGTTTGATGTTAAGTTAAGCTGGCTTAACTAGATGTTAGATAAATGAAATGACCATTTTTGAAAAAGTCTGGTGATTATTTGGTTTCTGCAATCCTACATTTGCTGATTGAGTTCTGGAAATCGAAATGAATTTTCTTTTTATGCTTGCTGACTTGGTTTTCATACACTGTTTATTTCTAGCTTTGTATTGAAATTCCTGGTTTCATAGGTATAATATCTTATTATGAATCTAATTTGCTTTGTAGTTACATAGTGGTTGGCAATTGATCTGGGGTTCTTTATCCATAGGCTAGCGACATTCAGCAGCATGGGTGTAATTGTACGTTGCACATATCTACTTATATTCTTTCTTGTTTCATGCTACACGAGTTGTCTGAGAACTCTTTTTTTTCTTCTCTTATAAACGAAACGAGTTGTTACATCAGCACTGTCTTTTCCAATCACTGGTGGACACATTTGTGTAGGCAAAACCTACAAGATGATTTACATCTTCGACGTAATCTTCTTAGAGCAGTTTGTGCCCCTTTTAAGCTGGAAGGTAAGGTAGTTTCCATTTAATTCAGAAGAACACACGTATATTGGCTCAGTGATCTCACTGTTAATCATATTCTGGTCTGATGATATGTGATACCCCTTATTCACCGTGGACGAGGTGAAGTCTGGGATTAGCCAAACAAAATTATTAGCTGAATTGTTTTAATCAGTAACATGGATTGGTATTGGCATAATTTTGATAGTCAGAGTTAAGCATATAATTCTTTGTTTGGGCAGTGAAAATTTCACTCTTTTATGTTAGTTCTACCACTTAGTGGTTAAGATCTGCTGCATTCTATTTTCGCCTCATTTGTGAAACTGAAAGTCATTAGAGATAGTTCGAATTCTTATTGTTCCACACAATTCTATTGAAAATCATGCTTATGGTTTATATGTGTTTAGGGTCGTTTGACACTAAATGAGAGAATGGTTCAGCTTCTACTAGCAGCTGCCTTTTCATTATGTGATGGTTTCAAGACTTCAGTTCCATTACCTAAGGAACATTTTCCATTACCATCTGAATAGGATGTCAGTGATTCAGTTCCATTACATTAAGGAAGGTCAAGGTTTTATCACTCTTGAACTCTCCTCTCTAATGTTTTTAGTATCTTTGTCTTGACCCATTTTCTTTAGTGCTTTGTTATTTTTTTTCTCAGTAAATTTCTCAAGTACCGAGAAATTGGGCTCAAATATCTTCACAGGCAAAGATTATTGGGTAAAATCGGGTTCATAAGTTATTGAGTTGGGGTTTCATCATCTGATGAGATCAATTTCTGGTGAGTGGTTTTTGCTTCACGTAAATCAGCCAGAAATTTGGATGTCTGCGCATCACCAACAATATTATCTCTCAACGTATATGTATTTCGAAACACTGCATATTAGACAAAAATGAAAGAAACCACTAATAATACAAAACAGTATTTGTTACTTAAACTTTAAAATATTGTGATCTACCTCAATAGTCTTCGACTTTAATCTCAAAATCTTTACTTCTTTCTCGAGCAATTCAATCCTTATAAGTATCGCTTCATTATCTTTCTTCTTCACTTCTTCCTCAAGAATATCAATTTGTATCTGCATCGCGACAAATTGTTTCATCTTCTTCTTCATATTGTCTAATTTGGCCTCAAGAGCATTATTTTTGGCATGTAAAGCTTCAACCGTCTCAGATAAATAATTAAATCCAAAAACATCCGATGATTTATTTTGTTTCTCTTTCCTTTTAGCACTTGTTTCTTCTACATAAATGATGCTTTCACAATGTTCATCTCCTCAATTCCATCACGACTTTCTTGAGGTAAGTTTTCCTCCAAACTGTACAATCCCTGATCATACCATTTAACAACTACCAAACCACCTTCTTTCATGATGGCTTCAAGAAGAACGTTAATTTCTTTGTCAATACGATCATTGTTCCAAACATCAGGTGTCCAATCATTCATTACAGCATTTATGTTGCTCTCCATTGCAACACACAAAAAATAAATAACCAATATGATGTAATAATTTTAAAAATCTGAAAAATATACCTAAAACAAATATACCTCATTCTCTAATACAATAATATGGATGTCAAAATTCTTTTTTTCTTTTGTACCTCGTTGGAAGGAAAAGGAAATGATGAGCTTGTCAGCAATAAATGATAATTGATACGATGAAGTGGGATTAACGGACAAGGCTACAATAAAGTCCGAAGCGAGCTCATAGAAAAACAGATAAGAAAAAAAACCTTGTACTCGTCTTTTGACCAATCTCTGTAATCTTTAAACATTTGTTAAAATCCTTAAAGAAGATTTTGGGGATCAACAAATTAGCGCCGTCTGTGGGGACCGAAATACATAAGCTACGTGATCTGCTAAAGCTAACAAGGCAGATAAACCAGCTATGCGGGTTTAAGGCATGACGAGTAACCCAAATCCATCGGCGATCAACACAACAAGTGGAGGGCCAGAAGGGCTCGACGTGACTTACTGATCGGGAAGCATCATTCCGACAACTATGACGGAAGCAACAATGTATCAATGCCAATCACGAACCATTGCAAAATTATGTGTAATGGCCAGCACCGCAATAGAACAAGCACACTAAAGTGAACTCCGAAATCAGGAGTTGTTAGCTCGAATCCAACACTAAGAGGAGGAGTTCAAAAAGCAGCTTCCAGAGCTTTGAGCTACTGTCCTAGGACCTGAAAGCGAAAATGCACCAGAGATCCCTTTGTCGGAACAAATTCTGCTAAATGAGACTCTTCGAGGAGCGCGGACATCAGCAACCCGAGAAAGAGCAAACTGCTGAGTTGGATGCATGGATCCTATCGTTCAGGAGCTGAATGGCGAATCCGAATCCCAACCGCTGATGATAGATGACGCACTGATCAATGATAGCAAACTACAAAACTTAAGGGACAGGTTATCTCGGGCAGAAGCAATGTGTCAGAGGATTCGAAATGAAATACAACGTGCAATGTCACCAGAGGAAGAGATGAATAACAGTCATCAGACAGAGAGCACGCTGGAAATCAGCGAGTTGGGGAAGATGATGGCTAAAACACAACAAGAGTACGCCAACATAAGATCTGAGCTGCAGCACGCTATATTATGACTCCAAAGATCCAATGCGTGATAGAGAAAACTCGTCATACCCCTTTTACAAAACAGATCTCGAGCGCAAGGATTCAAGACATTGGAAAAATCAAATTCTATGAAGCCGCTAGATATGTCGAAATTCTATGACTATCATTAAACGCACTAACACACATTAGAAGAGTGCAAGGTGGTACGGTGGCTAAAGGAGGAAGGGAATGGAAGGAAGGAATGAGGAAAGTATGAAAGAGCAGAACTGAACAACGAAAACGTGATAGAAGCTTGATAGGGGAAGAGGAGACAGAAGAGGTAGGCAAAGAAAAACAGACCTCGACTTCCAAGCTGCGAGTTTCCGTCATTATTGGAAGGTCAAGCCTTTGTGGCAATTCCGTAAACGCGATTAAAGCACATCAACAAAATGCAGAGACACAGTCTTCAAAATCGATTGCCAGTCGCCATGATGGCAGCGGCCCCATGATACTGTTCTGGGAAAGCGAAACTACCTATCTTTGATAAACCACACAATGACGCACTAATAATCAAACTTGATGATGGAGGAATCCAGTTGGCAAGAATACTAGTCAATACGGGAAGTGCGGTTGACCTCCTATTCTATGAAACAATTAAGAAAATGGGGTTGCAGGATGACGTATGGGTAGGAGGAAAGACATGCCTAACAGGATTCTCGGGTGACACGGTGATGTTTTTAGGAACAATACAACTCCCAATGAAAGCGTCCAGAGTCAGGAAAATTACGAAATTCTTGGTGGTAGATCAACCACACCCTTTCAACGCAATCCTCAGAAAGTCGTGGCTCTACACAATGAAGACAATTGCGTCAACATATCACCAGTGCATAAAATTTCTGATAATCCATGAAGAAGGAGTAGTGTATAGTTGCCAGGCAGCTTCTCGACACTATTACCCGGAGAATTTTAAGCACGTTCGAGACCAAACCTTATAGCAACTAACGAAGGTATGGGGAGACGCAGCCAGGCAATGAATTATCTCGTGGACAAATAGCCGGAAGAAACAAGGATCATCAAGGTGGCTCTGGATCCCAATTTTTCAGATAGGGAGTTAAGCATTAGGGCTGATCTCGATCCTAAAATACGACTTGAGCTCGAGTCATTCCTAAGAGAAACCATGGCAACATTTCCTGGAACCCACTGGACATGATCAGGATCAACCAGTAAGTGACTACTCACGAACTAAACGTTGACCGTATCTATAAGCCCGTGAAGTAGAAGTAAAGGAAGCTCGGGCCGGATAATGCCAAATCGATTTGGGAAAAGGTACAAAAATTGCTAAAGTTGGGATCGATCAGGGAAGTCAAGTACCCCGAATGGTTGGCAAACCTAGTTCTCGTACAAAAAAAGAGCAGGAAGTGGAGAGTGTGTGTGGATTTTACAGATTTAAACAAGATGTGCCCAAAGGATAGCTATCCAGTCCCCCACATCGATAAAATCATTGAAGCGACGGCGGGGAACCGAATGCTATCCTTCATGGACGTGTTCTTGGCTACAACCAAGTCTTCATGCACCCCAACGGCGAGGAAAAAACATCCTTCATCACCGAGCACAGAACGTACTGTTACCGGGTAATGCCTTTTGGATTGACGAACACTGGAGCAACCTATCAGCAACTGATAAACTTTATTTTTGCCAAGGAGTTGGGAAGCACGATGGGTGTATACATCAACGACATTTGATCAAATCCGAAAATTTAAAGACCATGTTGGACAGTTGCGCTGCTGCTTTAAAATTCTAAGTGAATTTGGAATGAAGCTAAATCCCGCCAAGTGCGCCTTTGGGGTGTCTTACCTCGTCACTAAAAGGGGAATTGAAGCCAATCCGCACCAGATAAATGTGTTAGTAAATATGCGCCCACCGCGATCAAAGAAAGAGGTTCAACAATTGACCAAATGAATAACAGCTTTAAACTATTTTACCTCTCGCTCAATAGATAAAAGCCTTCCATTCTTTAAACTATTAAAAGACAACAAGAAGTTCATATGGGACGATCATTGCCAAGCCTTTGATAAATTGAAAGATTATCTAATGACACTGCCAATTTTAGCGAAGCCAGTGCACGGCGAGAAACTATATCTCTACCTCGCTGTGTAAGAAATAGCAGTAAACGAGGTTCTAGTCTGATCAGAGGTGAATGAGCAGCATCCAATATACTATATTAGTAAATCCCTAGCCGAAGCTGAGACACAGTACCCCGTAATGGAAAAATTAGCTTTGGCCTTAGTGAAGGCCGCATGAAAGCTGCGCCCATATTTCCAAACTCATTCGATAGTGGTGATGACAAACCAACCGCAACAAACTATCCTTCACAGTCCAAGTCAATCAGGACGACTAGCCAAGTGGGCGATCGAACTCAGCAAGCACGATATAGATTACCACCCTCGTACCAGCATAAAGTCCCAAGTCCTAGATGATTTCATCATCAAGGTCTACTGAGAAAGCGGCAAGGAAGATACCCACCAGGGAAAATGGATAGTCCATGTTGTGGCTCATCATCTCAGAATGGATCAGGGTTTGGCCTATGATTGGTATTACCAAACAAAGACTTGTCGAGCACTCATGTTGCTTAGGATATCAAGCTTCCAATAATGAATCCGAATACGAGGCTCTTCTCGTTGGCCTTCGGAAAGCCACAGGATTGGGCGTTAAACACCCAAAAGACAAAATGATGAACGTCTTCTTGGTGCTTGTCCGAGATGCAATGTCAAAATTTGAAAAATACGAGCTGGAGCGCATACCACGCTGAGAATGCCGCGGCAGACGCCTTGGCTGCCCTCATGTCAACATCGGAAACTCTCATCAAGCGTATCATCCCGGTGGAGTATTTGGAAAAAATCAAGTATTGAGACTGCAACAATGGTTCTGGCTCTCACTCGAGCAGACCCGAGTGACCAGTCCGTGCACGAGCCAATGATCACCTCGGACCCAAACTGGTGAGGGCCAATCATCCAGTATATATCTCACAAAACTATCTCCTAAGATACGTGGGAAGCAAGGAAGTTAAGAAACCAGAGCACATGGTTTCGCATTATATATGCACGCCTCTACAAGCGGAGCATAGCGGGAGCTTGCTTGCTATGCACAACCAATGAGGAATCAGCCCGTGTCTTCACTGAAATTCACCTTGGAATCTGTTGTAACCACTCCGGAGACTGCACACTGGCGATCAAAGTAAAGCGACAAGGTTACTAATGGCCGACGATGATAAAGGATTGCGTAGACTACTCCAGGAGGTGCCAAAAATGCAAACGGCATGCTCCCTCTATTCATACCGCAAGCGAAAAGATTGGACAGCTGCTCATCCCGTATCCCTTCATGCACTAGGCAATAGACGTAGTTGGCCCGCTAGAGCCATCTGGGAAAAGGCACCTCTGATTCATTCTCATTGCCAGTGATTACTTCATCAAGTGGGTTGAGAGGCAGAACCATTCCAACAAATAACAGGGCGGCAGGTCCAAGAGTTCCTCTGGAAAAATATCGTGTGCAAATTCAGAATTCCCGGTGAAATTGTAATCGACGATGGCACTAACCTCGTGTCTCAGCAAGTCCATAAGTTTTGTCAAGAGCTGCAAATCAGGCTGACATAATCCACACCATGCTATCCGCAGGGGAAAGGCCAGGAAGAAGCAACTAACAAAATGATTTTGGCAAACTTAAAGAAAAGGTTAATACTCCAAGAAATCCTTATGGGCAGAAGAATTGCAATCAGTGCTATGGGCATACCGAACAACCCCTCAAAGAGCTACTAAAGAAAGCTCGTTCTCACTGGCTTATGAAGTCGATGCAATGGCACCAGCTGAACTCAGCGTCCCGAGCTTGAGAAGGGAAACAATGATCGACAAGGAGAACATGAATGGCAAGCTCTTAGAGGATGACATTGACACTACAGATGAAAAACGAGACCAAGCGGTGGTAAGAACCCAGAATTATCAACAAGTATTCGCTAAGTTTTACAACTCGAGAATAAAAATACGAAGGTTCAAAGAAGGAAACTTCGTCCTCAGAAAGGTTTTCGAGAATACTAAGGACCTGAACGCCGGGAAGCTAAGAACAAATGGGGAAAGCCCTTATCAAATTTTGAATGTCCTCAAAAACAGAGTGTATTTCCTACGAAACTCCAAAATCCAGCAAGGCCGAGATAAGACCCTGGAACGTTATAAATCTAAAATACCATTATGCTTAATGTAATAACAGGGAACTACGTAAGGGCTTGATTCTGTTCGGCAGAATATGTAGGCAGCTCGTATATAGATGAGTCCAGCCAATTCTTAATGATATTCTTTTTCCTTTTGAAAGCCTATAGAAAATGGAGAAGGAGAAAACGAATACAAACGAGTGGTAATCACATAAGCCCCAAAGGGGGCAAACCCACAAAAGTTTAGAGTAGGGGGCAAACCCATAGAAGTTCTAAAAAGGGGGGGGGCAAACCCATAATTTCACATCTTCAGACGTTCAACCTCCCAAGCCATCGACTTCTTCTCCTTAGAAAGGAAAAGAGTCTTCTCTTCATCGGCGAACTTCTCTCTTTCGCCCCTAAGCATCTCCTGGAGCTTAGTGTAAGAAGACTGAAGTCACTCAAACTTTTCACCTGATGGAAGATCCGGAAGCTTGCTCGCCAAGGTGAACACCAAGTGGTTCATTTTTGCGGAAGCCTGACCAAGTAAAAGAAAGACGTTCTAATCAAGAAAAAGAATAAACACAAACTCAACATAAATGAGTATAAAGGAAAGAGGGCAATACCCGAGCTTGAAGCGCGAGTGCAACCTCAAATTTATTGTGCTTGGACATTTTATGCACTGAGAAGAGGGGCACATTGCGAGTATGTAGGAGAACAAAAAACTCAGCAGGATTCTAGATGACATTACGCACGGCGTGATCGGGAGGAGCACTCAAATTGGGCCTAGTGTCAAAGGAAGCGCTAGCTGATGTGATCAGGTTTTAACCCTAAGCTATCTACTGCAAGTGCATAGCAAATCGAGTAGTAATCTAGGGATCTTATCCACAAGGACCAAGATATCACACTACCAATTCTGAAACTGAACTAGAACTAAGACGAATAGAAAGTTGATTGTAAACTAAATTTAAACTGAAATATCGATTAACAAGTAATGAATTAAAACACCAAGTTTAGGAAATTCTTCAGGAAACTAGGGAATTCGAACAAGAAAACTATTCAGGCAACATTCATTCAACAATATTGACTCAGACATAAATTTATAATCAATCCACTATGGTGGTATCAATTACAATATCCAGCAACCTAGTGATCCTAACTATCATTGGTACCAAGCAGCTAAAATGCATTATTAATCAGGTCTGATAATTCCACAATCAACCTTAACATCAGCTATCGCGGTGAATGATTGATTGCTCACCTAAGGAGGATTCAATTTCTAACAAGCTTTTAGAATGTTAGGTAATCTAAGATCATAGATTAGTTAGCTACTCTAATCTAAGCATTAAGAGTATCAATTAGGTGGAGAACACACCAAGCAATTCCTATTTGTTCCAAATTCATCAATTTCCTGCAACCCTAGGAAATCCTAAACTTGATTTGGGAACTACTTAGACATGGTGAAGAAGATCATATTGCAAAGCATAATTAAAAGCATAAGAATAAATTGTATTGAATTAAGAGGGTTTAGAATTCTTCTCCAATAGTGTAAGGATCAAAATCTCTCTCCCAAAAACTCAAACACAGGTTGTTCTCATGTAATAATCGTCTTTCTAAAATACGATGAAAATTGTCTTATATAGGTTCTGAAAAATGTAGGTGCAAAATAGGAAAATTTAGGTTTTGTCCTTGTTAGCTTCGATGATCGATCGATCAGGGTTGTTGATAGATCGATCAAGGCTAAATGCTCGATCTTTAAAAGACGTTGGTCGATCAATAGATCAAGCGCATCTCTTGCTGAATAAACGAGGATCGATCGATCAAGTATTGGGATCGATCGATTGTTGCTCTGAAATTTCACATATTGCTTTAATTCATCCTTGACCAAGCTTGAGGGCACAATCCAAATTTAACATGTTTTACATCTGAAAAGACTCTATAAAGCAAACAAACATTCTGAAAACATGTGAATTAATGAGCCTAAAACCGATAAAAATGTGGTATATCACTAGCCGGCGCATCGAGACGAGCTCATTTAGGAAGAGGAGCCAATTCGCTCGTGGCTGAAGTCAGGGGAGCATGTAGCTGAGGCATCTTCCCACCTTCAATTGCCCCGGAACCATCACCCCTGCTGGTTTTCTCTTTCTCCTTTACCACATTCTGCCTCTTTGGAGCTGAGATAGGACTTCGAGGTCGACGAGCCGAAGGCAAAGTGCGATGAGAAGAACGACCAGCGAACTTCTTAACTGTTAAACATCACAATGAGAATTACAAACTCAAAAGTAGGAATCGATGTTCAAAACCCAAGTAGAGACAAAAGGAGAGAAGCTGACCTAAAGAGGGACCCGGGATGACAGGGTCAGAGTTCAGGTAGCGCTTAACCTGGACAGCAGAAAAAGAATCCCAGTGCACCTCGCCATCTCTCAGCCTCTTGAGAAGATTCTTGACTATTTCCGTGAACAGGAGCGACAGGTAATCTGCAAACAAGGAGACGTGCTGCATTCAACCAGAATCCTTATTAGGGATCCTATCAAGGACTCTACTATCATTACGGTGTGAAAGGTAAACTTTTCTAGAACTACGATTCCTTTTAATGATGTAGAAACAGAGAAGCTTGTAGGCGCCAATAGGAACTTTGGCCTCCGCTCTGCGAACAAGCAAAGCAAGAACAATCCGAAGAAACGAAGGGCACATTTGGGAGAATGAAAGGTTTAAAGAGTGAAGGATCAAGAAAAGCAAACTGGGGATGGGGAAACAAAGATGGAAGTTAGTAAAGTAATTGACATAAGCACAAACCCATCCCTCCAGAGCATCCTCTACAGATTGACCCTCGCCGGCTACTGCGGTTTCAAGCTCCATCGGGAACCTGAAAACCTCACGAAGACGAGCGAGATTGTCGGCTTCGAGGGCCACATTCACCGGGAGATTCTAGGTTTAACTGCCAACTTTTCCAAATTGTTAGAAAAAATGTCGGAATTTTCGCTAGGGTTAAGAGAAGAAGAAGCAAAATTAGGAGTAAGAGGGCGAGTCATCGATTCCACAGCCATAAAATCACTGGAGAAGTAAGATGATTGAAAGGAAAAACTCATACAAAGCAAAACAAGAAAGATGAAAAGCCTTCAAAGACGCAAAACAAAGTAAAAAAAGTGAGGAGGTTACCTGTTAAAGAATGGCGACAAAGATAATAGAAGGAAAAAAAGGGGGAAAATCTTAAAACCCAAAACGCAAATAGACACAACTGGTAGAATTGGTAGTCCCAGATAATTAAATGATGTCCTGACCATTTAAACCTAAAATAAAATTTTAAACGAACGGACAAGATCGGCTAACAGAGTCAACAGAAATACAAGCTCGAAACCATAAAATGATCTCACCTTCAACCTTAAGTTGCTAAGCGAAATGTGACGCTAAACGGCTCAAAAAATTTCAGAAAAAAAGACAGGTAAAAGTTCAGAAGGAGCAAAAACCTTATGGAGATAGACAAGTAAAAGCTCAAAAAGGAGCAAAAACCTTGTGGAGAAAGACAAGTAAAAGCTCATAAAGGAACAAAAACCTTGTGGAGAAAGACAAGTAAAAGCTCAGAAAAGAGCAAAAATCTTGTGGAGAAAGACAAAATTATCCAACTACCCAGAATGCAAGAATAATAATAAGCGCGCTTAAAAAATAAAAATAAACAAAACCATAATTCAAGTCTTGACACATATCAAATGAAAGCGACAACAGCAGAAATATAAAAAAAGAGAAAAAGTTTATCAATCCTCCAAAAAACAAGGACTAGCAATAGGTGAGGAGACGAACTCGCAACTGATGTTGGTATTAGCATCTTCATCAGAGTCCGTAAGAAAGCAATGACTGTCTGAGCTGAGATCAGAAACATCATCACTATCATCCTTGTGATCCTCCAAAGCTAGGTGATCTCTCTCCGTAGCGTGCGAGAAATCATCAAGGGCCGGGACCCCGCACTTCATCTCATTCAAAAGCTAGAGCTTAACATCAGTGCGGGACTTCAAGACTCAGAAGTCACAATGCCTCTTCAAACCCTTAAACTTGTTGCGGAATTCAACCAGATGATTTAGTATCGCCTTCGCAATGAGCTAGACTTCTTACAAACATCACAAGCGATAATCATATCTCAAAAAATCGTCTATTGCTGACGGTCAAAGGGAAGTTTCTTCACAGTGTAATCAGCCTCGGGGCGAGTAGAGGCCACTTTCTTCCTAGCATCGGCCACGTTAGCTCGAAGGTTGGCACTTTCCAAATCAAGGGCAACCACCGCGTCGTTGAGGATCTTGACCGAATACATCATACCACTAGACGTCGCACTGCCTAAATGCAAAGCCGAGCCTGCCAGAGCACCTGACTTAAACCCGCCAACGACCTTGTTGACAAAAGCCATGAACTGCAAAAACAAGAGAAGGGAAAGAAAACATAATCACAACTCCCATGAAGAAGAGCATAGCAAGATAGAGAAAAGGAGAGTAAAATAATATATTTTACCACCCCAAAAGCTCCAGCGGGCTCAACATAAGCATCCTTAGATACCATGTTTTCCAGAGAAGGAAGGGAATGTCCCCGCACGGTGAAGCGGCAAAGGAGCTCGGACATCATCTGCGGGTCCTCAACAATCGGATGATCGCAGGTGTAATTAAAATTCCAAGCATATGGACGATTACCAAAAGACAAGCTCAGCGCATCATGGGCTCGCTTAGCAGGATGCTTCCCTTCAGCACGGGAATGATAAAAGGATTTTGCGGTTTCTTTCTATCAAATCATTGAGTATGGTGGTAAGTAAAGGGAATTGTCGAACCAATACTCGAAACAGCTCACTAGCAATCTACCTATAACTACGTTCTAGTTCAAGTCAATCTAAACATCCTGTCACAATGATAGATCTCAATCACACTAAACTAGAAAACTAGCACAAAAGACAAAATAGGCTAAAGACAAAATTTAAACATAACAAGTGAACAGTAAAACAGAGTAAATGATATAAAACAGAGTGCAATTCGAATTTAAGGATTCAAGTAAACGAGAAAGGTAGATCTAAAGGATTGGTAGGTTGATCGGCAATGAACTCGTCGATCCCCCTTGCCGTATTTCTTTGAGCGATCTCTAGACCGAGAGATTGATTAGGTCGGCCCGCTCTCGCAGAGAGGATCTTGACCCGGATTGGCTGATCCAATCGGCTCTTGCCGTGATCTCACCAAACCGGATGCATAAAACTCGGCCCAAGTTGTCTAATGACCAATCCGCATGCTATATCTCCCTTCGGTGGATCAAGCCATCTCTAGTAAGGATCGGGGCCTTCATTTTTGTTACTGCAAGCCTTCGGTCATGACCTGATTCAAATCTCAGCTGATCAGGAAGAGATAAGCATTAAGCTTAGCCTTACTAGAAAAGATCAGCCTTATTGATCGGCTAGCTAGGCGATAGAATCAACAATTTCACCTCCGATTTCCTCATCCTCGAGATTCAAATGGACCTATTCGCTCCTTATTTTTAGAGGGATGATGAATGGGGTAGATTGCGATGACATAATTAAAGAAGAAAAGCTAAAATGAAAGAACAAAGAAGTAAAGTAGGCAAACACTTACTAATCATTTCTTCCATAACCATTAAAGAGTACACAAACCTTAAAGCAAGCTTAAAATGGACAAAAACATAAAAGATAAGAGTATTTTTCGGCTAAAACATCAGATAATGGTATAAGGGTCATTAGAGGGGTATTTATAGGGTGATTCTCATAACTCTAATGGTCAAACCGACCTAAGTCGGTCAACCAGGCTGTCTGTGAAGCTTCCCTCAGACTCCTTCGCGAGCTTGGGCTGCGAGGAGTGCTTCATTTCCTTGTCCTCGCGGTTTCTGTCTAAGTTGTTGCTCCGAGTATGATCTTTGACTTGAAAAGGGGTGAGTCTTTATTCTGCACCGGTCTTCCCTCGCGGCAGATAGATTGACGCAAGTCCTTGAGGTGGCCTTTGTTGGGGTGTTTCTAGTATTCCTCGCGTACAAGCTTCGAGGTGGCGATCCGAGGGTGCATTATCTTTCTTGATTTTTACTCACTTAGACATTCCAGCAGCTGCTCCAATGCTCCTTAGCTCCATTTTTGCTCCTTTTCTACTCCTTTTAGCTGAATGGATTCCAAAACTCCAAATGCAAATGCAAAAGTGCAAAACAAGCCTAAACGGTCCTAAGTACAAAGAAAATCTATCTATATGAATGCAAAGTGACCTAAAATAAGACTCTAAAAGCATCAAAAAGCACACACATCAGCTGCCCTAAACTTATATCTTGCTTGGCCTCAAGCAAGTGCAATGACCTAAAATGGAAAAACTTCACACAAAATGGGAACATCTCATCCAACGAGTAACTTGTGTAAGCTAGGGCCGTAATCAACATGTGAGCTCTATCATTTTGGAAACCGCAATGTAATCATTCTCAAGAATAGCATCCAGCCTATAGATTCCTAATACCTAAGCTGGTCTCTAAAGGTCTAAGTCTAATTCCTTATTTCTTTTAGGTGTGATCCTCAAAAGGGACTATAGATCAACGTGTACATAGTTCAACTTCCCTACGCTTAACATGATAATTCTTTTCAACACAAGTGGTTCCCTCTCATCCACACCTTTGCTGCCCGCTTATTTATTCTTTTCTTCTTTTTCTTTTCTCTTTTTATATGTGCCCTTTTCGCTTTTCCAAAGTTGGCTTACACAAACATAAAAGGCTACGGGTTTACGCCTCCTTCCAAGTTGCTTCACCAACCCGCATGTGGAGTAAGTAGCGGATATACACGGGCGTGAAAGGCTACGGGTTTACGCATCCTTCCAGCCGCTTCACCTTTTACTACTTACTCGGTTTTTGGCGAGCAGCTTTTCATTTCTTTTTTTTCCACCTAACTTGAGAGGGTTTTACCACACATACACAATGGATCATGCTAAAGAAGGAAGGTATTTGATGCATCTCTAGGCCCTAGATTGGCAATTCAAATTCAGTTTTAGAAGGAGTCAAACAAGGCCTTTTCAAGACACAACACATGCAAAGTTCACTAAGTTGTCCACCCAAAAACTTTCCAAAACAGCCAATTACCAATCAAGAGTATTCACAATGGTTACTAGCTAACTTAACAAGGTTTGCCCATTATCAAGATAATTCCCACATAACAATTTCAAATGGATGAATCCTATGTGAATGCAAGCTAAAGACAAAGCTAAATGGATGCAACAATATGATCACTCTATTTTTCAGATTTAATTTTCAAAAAAATTCAAATTTTTTGGTTTTTTCAATGCCTTAGATGCTATGAGATGCAACAACCAAATGCAACAAAGAAAAATTTAAACGGATTTTTACAACCTAAGTGAATGTATGCAAAACTGAAAATAAGAACACAAGAAAAAATGTGAGAGTACTCTAGACCCCTCCCCCAAACTTAAATCACAAAGTCCCTTGTGTGCATAAAAGTCTAAGACAGTTTTCTAGATAAACAAAAGACGAAAACAAAAAAATAAAATTGTATGTACAAGGGTTTTGGAGTATGGTACCTAAAAGTCGAAAAGGTGAGCAGATGAGGCATTCATGTCCTCAAGTGTGTAACTATGAGGGTTTGGATACCCTCTTGGAGTGCGGCCTATCAAAGTGATCCTCGCGGTTGTGACGGCGAGGGACGCATACCAGGGATCCTGTTTGGAGGGCCTGAGTGCTGTTGTGGCGTCTGTGGCTTTTCTTCCCTCTCCTCTTGTAAACCAGCGTGTTGTCAACTGACTGACGTTGTGGCTGTTCTTGTCGCGCTTCGCGAGAGCTGGTGCCCGTTGAGGTTAACTGCCTCCTTGCTGGTGGCAGCAAGTCATGTGTGCGAGGCTGAGGTGTCCTTCCGCTAACTGATAATTACAGCCCGTCAATTGCCTTCCATACTTCTGATCGCTCGCTGTGTCACTCCTCCTTTTCTTTTGCAAAACCTTTCACCTTCTTTAGCAACCACTTTCCCAATTTTTTGAGCTTCCCGATGAGCTATTGGGCTTCTTTGGTTGCGGTGCCTTGATTTTTCTCAGTGAACTCTTCGAACCGGTAGGACTCTGGATCAACCTCTTCTTCATCTACTTTCTCTTCGGCTTGTTGGGGTTGTTGTCCTCGCGGGGAGGAATGAAAGTCTCATTTTCTCTTGCGCTGAGTGAGGTGTATTCAGGGAAAAGGAGAGCAATTCTAGCGTTTCTCTTTTCCAGGTGGTCGAATTTGTACGGCTCGGCCTTCAAACTCGCCTTTATCAAAGAGGCTTGCTCCTTAGAGGTATTTCAGGTCCATGAATTGAGGTTACCCTATTCTTGCTGTCCGTGTTCAATGGTTCTCCGCATGCCTCAAAAATCCGGGTAACCACACCACTAATGTAGATGTGCTTTGCTTTACCAGTTCCTCTGCCCGCTTGTGTCATTGCTTGCTTCCAGTAGGTCAGAAATTGCTTAGCCAAGACGAACGAAATACCGGAATTTCCATCATCTCCTTGGATCTGCATGCCGCTTGGAGTAGTTCCCACTATTTCTTTCATCGCCATGACCATCATCTACATTTTGCCGAGGTTGAGTGGCGAGGTTGAGGGTCTAGTGAAAAGTACGTTTGCGATGGCTCTCTTTGCATAGTTGATGCCGGGGTTCCTGATCAGTTCCCCTTACTCCTCGATGAGTCGTACTTCCAACACCTCGACAGCATATTCCAAACCTTGTCGATCTCCTCGTCTCTTATTTTTGGGTACACCGAGTCTCTAGAGGAGAAGCCAAAAATCCTATCCATTTGCTTGAACATCACGGTATAGATCTTGTCATATACCATGAACATTATATAACCGGCTCCGTTCTTCTTCATCAATAGGTACCTTTTCGAATATACCCGAAGATCCACAGTTGCTAGGAATTGCAAAGTTTCCTCGATGTAGGAACTCACCACGTTGTACATTGAGATCTTGATCCCCAGCGAGCTGAAGATCCTATCCACATCCTTGGTGATGTTAAGCCTGTTCATGGTCCCAATGTGTGGAAAATATGTTAACCTAATACCCATCATGCTAAGAGCTTTGTATGCTTGATCGGAGTTGTTAGCTTTTCTTGTGGCTTTCCCCTTTTTCTCCGTTTGTCTCTCCTCGTAGGCTACCCTTGCCTCTTTCTCCGAGTAACCACTCTATTTCAACTCTTCACTATCTTCCTCGTACTTGGTTTTCTTTATTTTTGGGTGTACTTGGTTTTTCTCCTGTGTAGAGCTTCCTTCACCGTGATGAGTCTGCACAAACCTCCAATCCATCGGTTCACCCACCGACTTCCTTGCCGTCTTCTTAACTGGAGTTTCTTTCTTCTTTTGATAAACTGTCTCATCCTTGCTGTCCGATTGGAAAATAAAACGGCGAGTCCTGGGTTCACGATCTCTCTGTACGAATCGGCGGCGAATCCACCAATCCTGCCTCCATCTCTTTCCGTCCAACTCTCGTCGTATCTTGCATGAACTTGCTATGGATCTCCTTGCTCTTTTGCTTATTCCTTGAGGACATGTTTGAGGTTTGTGAGAGTAAGGTTTCTTAACCCGGAGAGCTTGAACTCGATAGAATTCCTAGAGATCTTCCTCCTTTTCTGATCAGTTTTCCAGCACAAAAAGAAGAGAGTGTTTATGTTTAGCGAGCTTGAGAGCGAATGAGGGATTTGTGGTGAGAGGATTTCAATATAAAGAGAATCTTTGTAGGGCTTTCCATAGACAAATAAGGAACAAGGAGACAATCTTGGTTCCCTATGCCACCTCGCGGTTTGTCCTTGCTGCAGATCCAATCCCACCCCTTGACTTCAAATTTTAAAATCTTGGACGATCTCAGCCATCCTATTTGTTTGACCAAGGTTTGACCGCGTGATGGGTGTGATTTTTGATGGTTTTATAGTCTTATTTTAGGTAGTTTTGCATTCGTCTAGATAGATTTTCCGATTTCTTAGGTTCTTTTAGGTTTGTTTTGCTTTATTTGCATTTGTATTTGGAGTTTGGAGTTTGTTCTAGGAAAAGGAGCAAAAAGGAGCAAAAACTGGAGATAAGGACAATTGGATCAGCTGCTAGCTGAAAAAGATTGTTCAAACTCGGATTGCTACCTCGTGGATCGCAAGGCGAGGACTGCTCGGAACGCTCAGGAAAAAATGCCTTAGTCACCAGCGACATTTTATCTGTTGCAAGGGAAGATAAATCTATTACACTCGGATCATACACTGAGTCTCAACCCCCAAGGACAAAGACAAGAACCACCCCTCAGTGCCCAAGCTCGCGCAAGGACTCTGAGGGCAAGATTCTTGGTTGACCGACTTAGGTCGGTTTGACCATTAGGGTTACGCAAATAACCCTGTAAATACCCTCTAATCACTCTCTTATCATTTTATCTGATGTTTTAGAAGAAAACTCTCTCTATTTTATTGTTACTTTCTTTTATGCTTGTTTAAGGTACTCTTTTATGATTATGCTTTAATAACGTTTATGATTTAAGTTTATATTTTTCTTCATCTTTACTTTCTGCAATTTCAATTAAGTTCTTTATGTTTATGCAAGTTAGATCTACCCTCCGCTCTCAATCTATGAGGCGCGCGTAGATCCGTGTGGATCTCAAGGATAGGGTGATCGGAGGTGGATCCGTTGATCCCCTCGCCGTTCTAGGCATGATCTGAATTCCGATCTGTTCTCATATGGCCAAGCTTAGTGCTGATCTCTCCCTGATCAAGAGAGATCTGATTTGGGTCATGACCTAAGGCTAGCGCTGGTGAAATCGGAGACCCAGTGCCATGTGAGTGATGGTTTGATCCACCGAGGAGAGATCTAGTATGTAGGTCGGCTATTGGACGAGTTGGGCTAATCTTAATGCTTCCGGATAGGTGTGATCGCGGCTAGCGCCATAATTGATCATCCAATCCGGTTAGGGGTCTTTACCGTGAGAACGAGTTGATCTAGCCTTGTCCCGGTCAAGGGATCGCTTAATAGAGTGTGGCGAGTTGGGATCGGCGAGTTTACCACCGATCAAACCCTCCTTATCCTATAGATCTATGATTTTAACCTTATTTATATTCCTTTGCAATTGTGTGCTCTGTTTTTAGGTCATTTTTCTCTTTTGAATTTTCAAATTCTGTTCTTATTTTGTCTTTTAGCTTATTTTGTCTTTTAGCTTATTTTGTCCTATTGTCTAGTTTGAGAGCTTGCTTGATATATAGCCTATCTTTGTGACAGATTGATAGGTTGCCTGAACTATGATTGGGTAATAGATAGGTTGCTTGCAAACATTTCTGAGTATTTGGTTCGACAATTCCCATCTACTCATCACTATGCTCAACTGATTTGATATTAGGACTCAAAAAGCCTTTTATCAAATTGGCGCCGTTGCCAAATCAGATTTGTTTGTTCCAATCTATAGTTTACTTGTCTTAGAATCAGGTTTAGTGTTATTGATATTATAACTTGTCCGTGCTTCATTCAGGTTAGATCTTTAAGGATGAAGCTTCCATTTTATTGACAAGTCGTTGTTTATGTCCTTGCAGGCCTCGCAGGTAACCCTCGCCATCAGGCATCGAGGACAAACACAAAATCAGTACCCTCGCGTTAACTCCTGCGAGTTAAGCGAGTAATTAGTGTTAGTTAGTTGGTTGATGCACACACGGTCAAAAGGTTCTCACCACCTCCCGCCACCCATAGATGATATCAACTTTCTCACACGTGAGATCAGACGAGGGCGTAACAGTATGCAGCAACAACAGCCCGATCTGGATAACACCACGCCAGGAACGACAATGGATGGAACACCTCTGTTGGTTAATGAGGCCGCCCACCAGGCGCGAGCACAAAACCCAGCTCGTCGCCCTCGCTGTATTGGTGCGAGCGATGCCCCGAGTACACAAACGATAGGGAACATGATCCAACTGCCGGCGATCCAAAACAATAACTTTGAGATCAAGTGTGGACTGATCTCGATGGTCTAGAACAACAAATTTCATGGCCTACCCTCGGAGGACCCCCTCCACAACCTTGATGAGTTCGAGAGATTATGCTCTCTCTTTCGCATCAATGGAGTGAGTGAGGATGCGCTGAAGCTCAGGCTCTTTCCCTTCTCTCTTCGGGGTAGAGCTCATTAGTGGGAGAAACACCTTCCCATAGGATCCATCACCACTTGGCGGACTGCAAGCACATGTTCCTCACCAAGTTTTTCTCTAACTCACGGACAGCAAAGCTTCAGAACAACATATCCAACTTTGTCCAGCAGAGGAGCAAGTCATTAGCCGAGGCATGGGACAAATACAACACCTATCAAGCTCAGTGTCCTCATCACGGTTTCAGGGAGGATACAATCCTCAGCAACTTCTACCGAGGAGTTCACCCAAGGATACGTATGTTGTTAGACACCACAAGTCACACGATTTTTCTACAACAAGAGATCAACGAGGGAAGAGCATTAATAGAAAACCTCGACCTAGCAGATGGACAGTATGTCGAGGAGTATGACCGAGCTATTAGGGGAACCTCAGATTTAGACACTTCCACACAAAAGGAGCTTAAGCAACTCCATGAGAAGCTGGATAAATTGCTCCTGGTGCACACCAAACTAGTCAACCTTGTGGAAGAGGAAATGGTACAAGAACGCGAAGACGAGCAATTGGAGGAGATTTGTTTTGTTCAGAATCAAAGTGGATCTAAGGCGTGGGTCAACTACAAACAAAACCCAAAAGTTGAGCTACCAAAGCACGAATGTAGCTAACCCGCAAGATCAAGTGTATCCACCGAAACAACGAGCTTGGATACCCAAGGAAAAATGGCAGCAGAGCCTTAAGCCGGCACCAGCTCCAACTCAACCTCCGACAAGAAAAGAGGAACAACCGGACGTGCTGAATATGCTCCAACAAATATTGTAAACCCAAACCGCCCACCAAGCGGAGATGACCACTAAGTTTGGCGAGGTACATAGCCGAATAGATGTAAGCCATACTGACCTCAACTGCAAGTTTGAAACCCTCAACGCAGGGCTGAAGTATGTGGAAAGCAACTAAGCATCGTCATCTACTAAGGCCATCGGTCAGCTACCCGGAAAGGCCGTTCAAAATCCAAAGGATTACACGGCTTAGTCAATCACTCTCAGAACCGACAAGGTGCTCCCTTCAGTTGTTGGACCAAAGGAAAACACTGAGGACAGCGTTATTCAAGCTAGGGGGGATCAGAACAAGCCAAGAATAATGCTGGTTGTGTACAACTCGGGGACACACCTCGCAGGCCTGAGCCGTGAGGAGAGGGTGATGATGATCTGACAATTGGGAAAACTGCACAACTCAAGGAGAGCCCTAGCCTGCCTGTGCAGCAAGGAGAAGAACCAGACATGCCCTAAATTTGACAGAAGGAGTTGCACCAGTGGTTGCAACCAAAGCCAAAGCACCTTTCCCTTCACGTTTGAAGGAGAATCAAGCGGAGAAACAAAAGGTCCTTTTTGACAAGCAAATGAGCGGTATAGAGCTAAAAATTCCAATCTTAGATGCTTTTGTTTTAATTCCGCAATACAAGAAATTTTTGAAGGACTCACTTAAGAACGAGAGGAGGAATGTATGGCTGTTGGGATCCGATTATCTGGATTGGTATTTGTACTAGTTCTTCCACATCAAAGGAAAAGGTTCATTGCGGAAATATTGGGTGATCCAGGAAGCTTCACACTTTCATGTGTAGTAGAGAACGTTACATTCATCAACTGCTTGTGTGATCTTGGAGCATCCATCAGCTTGATCCCACTAATCAATGCACAAAAGCTGGGGTACTCAAATTTCAAGGATTTCAAAATCTCATAGGTCCTCGTAGACAGAACAACAAGGAAACCGAGGGGACTGCTTGAGGATGTACCAATAAGTGTTGGGAGTGTGTTGGTTCCTACTGATTTTGTGGTATTAGAGATGGATGAAGAACCTACTGATCCACTACTGCTGGGTAGACCTTTCTTGGCATTAGTAGGAGCTTTGATTGATGTGCGGAAAAGAACCATTGAACTAATGGTTGGAGAGGGAGTTGGTATGTTCGACTTAAAGGAAGGAAAAAAGAAGCCTACGATCAACGGGCAATTCTTTGAGATTGAAGGAACAATAGGGGGATGGATGAGGATGCAAATGAGGGAGCTCTAATTTCCTTTGCAAACCCATACTCAGAGGTGTATGAAGAGTCGAGCTTGTGACTCTAAACAAGCCCACTTGGGAGGGAATCGCATGTCTATCCTTTACTTTTCAAAACTCTTTTTAATTTTGTTTAAAGTTAATTTAGCTTTGTTTAAATTTTAAGAATAATTTTTCTAGTTAATTGTTGTTATTATTTGCGTGTTTGGAATTTTGATCTCAGGTTCAAGAAGCCTTGGCTACACTCTTGGCAAAATTTGAGGAAGTAATGGCCTCATTAAGCCAATAGAGAGTAGGCCTCGGACCGAACCCTCGGAGGCATTAGAACGAGGAGTGAGAAAATTTAACAAAAAACATGAATCCCTCAGGACATGAGGCCGAGGAGGGTGTGCGAGTAGTGTTGACATTGCCTTGAACACCACTCATGGACCTACTTGCACACCTTAGTATCCTTTATATAGAAATTTCTAGTCAAATACATATCAATATGATTGATATGAACTCACTATTCAGAGAAAATCGTGAACATGGAGCTTAATGGTGTAAATGCTTTAAAATGCGCCTATTTTGATATTGCGGCTAACTATTCATGGTTTCAGATAATGCCACGAACAGGGTGCTATTCAAGACTCAGAATAGTCACAGGGAAGCAACAGGAGCAGTTCAAGTTTGGGTTTTTTCGGAATGGGTAGTCAGGCCTCGGCCTCAGGAAGGTCCCTCGCACGCATCCCTCGCCGACCATGACCGCGAGGAGTACTCGGACTGGCAGCAGCACGTAGCACCGTGTGAAGGAATAGCTCCAAGAGGGTACCCAAACCCTCAGAACTACATTCTTGAGGGCATAAACGCCTCAACTGCTCACTTGTTCGACTTTTAGGTACCAAACTCCAACCCTTTGTACATACATTTTTACTTTTAGTTGTTTTTTGTTTTGTTTGTCTCGACAACTCTCTCCTACTTCTATACACACAAGGGACTGTGTGATTTAAGTTTGGGGGAGGTGTCTAGAGAGCTATCACAATGTTTCTTGTGATCTTATTTTCTATTTTGCATGCATTCGTTTATGTTGTAAAAATCCGGTTAAATTTTTCTCTGTGCATTTGGTTGTTGCATTTCATGGAACTTAAGGCATAGAAAAAAACCTAAAAAATTGAAATTTTTTGAAAGTGAAACCTAAATAATAAAGTGATCATGTAGTTTCATCCATTTAGATTTGTCTTTAGGTTGCATTCACTTAGGACTCATGCATCTGAACTTGTTTAGTGGGAATAATCTTGATGATGGGCAAATCTTGATAAGTTAAGCTAAGTTACCATTGTGAATGCTCTTGATTGGTAAATAGCCGTTTTGGAAAGTTTTTGGGCGGATCATCGCCTTGGTGAACTTTGCTTGGGTTGTGTTTTAAATAGGTCTAGTTTGATTCCATCTAAAAGTGACTTAAACTTCCAATTTAGAGCCTAGAGATGCATCAATACCTTCCTTCTTTATGTTTAGCATGATCCAAAAGTGTGTGTTTGGTAAAGCCCTCTCAAAAGTTAAGTGAAAAATTAAGCTGCCCGTAAAGAATTAAAACCGAGTAAGTGGTAAAGGTGAAGCGGCTGGAAGGATGCGTAAACCCGTAGTCTTTCACGNGTATATCCGCTAACTTACTCCATATGGGGGTTGGTGGAGCACCTTGGAAGGAAGAGTAAACCCATAACCTTTCATGTTTGTGTAAGCCAACTTTGGAAAAGCCAAAAAGGCACAATAAAAAAATAAAAATAAAAGAAAAAGAAAAATAAAAAAATGAATAATCGGGCAGCAAAATTTTAATTTGAGGAAACCATTTCAATTGAAAAATGATCATGCTAAGCTTAGGGAAGTCGAAACATGTACTTGTTGATCTCTAGTCTGTTTTGAGGACCACACCAAAAAGAAATAAGGAATTAGACTTATGCCTTTAGAGACCAGCTTAGGTGATACGAATCCACAGGTTGAATGCTATGTTTNATGTGGATTACAGTTTAGCTTAAGCAAGTTGTTCGTTAGACAAGATGTTCCCATTTTTGTGTGCAGCTTTTCCACCTTAGGTCATTGCACTTTCTTGAGGCCAAGCAAGATATAAGTTTCGGGGAGCTGATTTGTGTGATTTTTGATGGTTTTAGAGTCTTATTTTAGGTAGTTTTGCATCCATCTAGATAGATTTTCTGTTTTCTTAGGTCCTTTTTGGTTTGTTTTGCTTGCTTTGCATTTGCATTTGGAGTTTGGAGTTTATTCTAGGAAAAGGAGCAAAAAGGAGCTAAAACTGGAGCTAAGGACAATTGGATCAGCTTCTAGGCAAAAAAGATTGTGCAAACTCGTATCGCTACCTCGTGGATCGCAAGGCGAGGACTGCTCGGAACGCTCAGGAAAATATGCCTTAGTCACCAGCCTCAACCTATCTGCCGTGAGGGAAGATAAATCTATTACACTCGGATCATTCACTCAGTCTCAACCCCCGAGGACAAAGACAAGAACCACCCTTCGGTGCCCAAGCTTGATCAAGGACTCTGAGGGCAAGATTCCTGGTTGACCGACTTTGGTCGGTTTGACCATTAGGATTACGCAAATGACCCTATAAATACCCTCTAATCACTCTCTTATCATTTTATCTGATGTTTTAGCAGAAAAACTCTCCCTATTTTAGTGTTGCTTTCTTTTATGCTTGTTTAAGGTACTCTTTTATGATTATGCTTTAATGAAGTTTATGATTTAAGTTTATATTGTTCTTCATCTTTACTTTCTGAAATTTCAACTAAGTTCTTTATGTTTATGCAAGTTAGATCTACCCTACTCCTCCGCTCTCAATCCATGAGGCGCGAGTAGATTCGGGTGGATCTCGAGGATAGGGTGATAGGAGGTGGATCCGTTGATCCCCTCGCCGTTCTAGGCATGATCTGAATTCCGATCTCTTCTCATATGGCCAAGCTTAGTGTTGATCTATCCCTGATCAAGAGAGATCTCATTTGGGTCATGACCTAAGGCTAGCGCTGATGGAATCAGAGACTAAGTGCCATGTGAGTGATGGTTTAATCCACAGAGGAGATATCTATCATGTGGGTCGGCTGTTGGACGAGTTGGGCTATGCTTAATGCTTCCGGATAGGTGTGATCGTGGCTAGCACCGTAATGGATCATCCGATCTGGTTAGGGGTCTTCACCGTGAGAACAGGTTGATCTAGCCTTGTCCCGGTCTAGGGATCGCACAATAGAGTGTGGCGAGTTGGGATCGGCGAGTTTACCGCCGATCAAATCCTCCCTATCCTTTAGATCGATGCTTTTAACCTTATTTCTATTCCATTGTAATTGTTTTTAGGTCATTTCTCTGTTTTGAATTTTCAAATTCTGTTATAATTTTGTCTTTTAGCTTATTTTGTCCTATTGTCTAGTTTGAAAGCTTGCTTGATATCATAGCCTATCTTTGTGAGAGATTGATAGATTGCCTGAACTAGGATTAGGTATTAGATAGGTTGCTTGCAAACATCTCTTAGTATTTGGTTCGGCAATTCCCATCTACTCATCACTATGCTCAATTGATTTGATCTTAGGACTCAAAAAGCCTTTTATCACCGCTACTTGATTTTAGCTAATGTTTTTAGCTAGTGGGCCCTACTTGGTGAGCTGGATTCAAGACAACCCACTGTTCTTTTGTAACCGATAGCCTGATGCCTTGCACCTTCTACTTGCAGCTATAACCGAGGTGTGAATAGCCATTCAGAAAACCAAGCTTGAACTGCTCTTGTTGTTCTGCCCATTGACTATTCTGAGTCTTGATTAATTCCCCGCTTGTGACAATATCTAAAAATATGAACAATGAGCCACAATACCAAGATCAGCTTAGTGTGAGGCATCCATATGACTAGGCTCAAATTCAAAAATTCACTGAATAATAGATGTGTTTCAAACGTAATGAGTTTTATTCGGCTAGAACTCTGTATATATAAGGATACTAATGTGTGCAGGTTGGTCCATGAGTGGTGTTCAAGGCGATGTGAACACTACTCGCATACCTTCCTCGGTGTTGTGCCTTGAGAGATACTGGTTCGTTGCCAAATATATCTCATTCCTCTCCCCTTTGCCTCCGAGGATTATATGTGAGGCAGGCTGGTTCTTGGCTTGTTAGGGGTATCATTTTCTTTAATTTGCGAAGACTGCTGCCATGATGATGTTCTTGGTCCCTTTGTACCTGAGACGCATATAGACATACCAAATACCTATAATAACAAAGATAAAAAGAAAAATGTTCTACAAAAGCAAATAAAAACTAAAACAGCTTTAAACAAAGTTAAACCAAGTTTTAAAAGTAAAGGATAGACATGGGATTCCCTCCCAAGTAGGCTTGTTTAGAGTTGCAAGCTTTACTCTCCACACTTTCTCTAGTATGGGTTTGTGAGGGAAAACAGAGCTTCCTCGGTGACTTCCTCGTCCATTTCCTCAATGGTTCCTTTGATTTCAAAACACTGTACATTTATGGTGGGTTTCTTCGCCCCTTCTTTAAGGTCAAACATCATTCCAATACCGTCTCCAACCTTTAACTTTATAGTCATGTTCCTTACATCGATCAACGCTCCAACTGATGCCAAGAACAGTCTACCCAATAGTAACAGATCCGAAGGTTCTTTGTCCATTTCCAAAACCACATAATCTATTGGGACAAGAAGATTACCAACGTTCACAGGGACATCCTTGAGTAGTCCCCTCGGTCGTCTGGTGGTTCTGTCTGCGACGACCAGCGATATCTTGCAGTCATTAAACTTCGAATATCCTAATTTCTGAGCAGTGCTAGTGGAATAAGACTAATAGATGCCCCAACGTCAAGTGACCCACAATACATGGAAGCGTAAAACTACCTGGGTCATCCAACTTTTTCGTAATAAGCCTTTTCCTTTGATGCGGCAAGATTGGTATCAAGATTGATCCAGATGTTTGAGTCCCTATAGCCATGCATTCTTCCTCCTTTTCCTTTAGGGTATCTTTCAAAAACTTTTTGTATTGAGGAATTAAAGCAAAATCATCCAAGATGGGTATTTTTAGCTCAATACCACTCATTTGTTTGTCGAAGAGGAGTATTTGCTTCTCAGCTTGATTCTTCTTTAATCTTGAGGGGAAAGGTGCTTTGGATTTGGTAACTACCAGAGGTGCAACTCCTTCCTTTGTAATCTGCTTTGGACTATCGGATTCTTCTCCTCGCAGCTTGAGGGATCTCCCTGAGTTGCTACCAAACAGACTGTCATCAACCTCTCCTCGCGGCACTGCCTACGAGATGTATCCCCGAGTTGTTCATGTTTGGTTGTTTCCTTGATTTGTTCCCCCCCCCTTCTTGAATAACGCTGTCCTCGGCGTGTTCCTTCTGTTTGACTCCTGGTGGGAGCTATTTTCTAGTACGAAGAGTCATAGATTGGGCAGTGTATTCCTTGGGATTTTGGACAGCTTTCCCGTGAAGTAGGCAGGTACTCTTTGTTGATGATGAAGCTTGATTTCTTTCCACATATTTCAACCTCGCATTGAGCATCCCAAATTTGTAGTTGAGATCATTGTAAGTCGTATCAATGCGACTATGTACCTTTTCAAACTTCTTATTAGTTTTCGTTTCTTGAGCCGTTTCGCATTGGAGTATTTGTTGAAGCATGTTCATAACGTCCAGTGAACCTTCTTGTGCGGACTGTTGTTGTGTGGTGGCCGGTACAGGTTGTTGTGTGGTGGTGGGTAGACTTGATCATGGGTTTGCTACATTTGTGCTTCTATAGCTCGAGTTTGGGTTTTGTTTGTAGTTCACCCAAGGCTTGGATCAACCTTGATTTTGGACAAAGCATATTTCTTCAACTTGTTCATCCTCTCCTTCTTGTAACTGCTCCTACTCTATGAGATTCACTTGCTTTGTATGGACCATAAGCAGCTTGTCCAATTTCTTGTATAATTCCTTCAATTCCTTGCGTGTAGATGTATCAGATTCAGAGGTGCCATGTACAGCTCGGTCGTACTCTTCACCATTTTGACCATCAGCTAGAGCGAGGTTCTCTATAAGTGCTCTCCCCTCTGAAATCTCCTGTTACAGAGAACTACCGTGGCTTGCGGTATCAAGAAGCATACGGATCCTCGGATAGACTCCTCGGTAGAAGTTCCTGAGTATAGTGTCTTCTGGGAAACCGTGATGTGGACATTAAGACTGATATTTCTTGTTTCGATCCCACGCCTTGACAAGCAGCATGGTGCTTTGTTCCACAAAGTTGGAGATGTTGTTCCTCAACTTGGTTGTCCTCGAATTGGAAAAGAACTTTGTGAGGAAAAGGCGTTTGCATTCCGGCCAAGTGGTTATGGTGCCCGTGGGTAGGTGCTTTTCCCATTGATGGGCTCTATCTCCAACAGAGAAAGGAAAGAGTCGTAGTTTCAGCGCGTCTTCTCTCACTTCGTTGATGCGAGTAAGAGTATAGAGTCTCTCAAACTCATCGAGGTGGTCGAGGGGGTCCTCTGAGAGCAAGCCGTGAAACTTGTTGTTTTGGACCATGGATATCAATCCATTCTTGATCTCAAAGTTATTATTCTGGATCGCCAGCAGTCGGATACCGTTCCGTTAAGTATGAATACTCGGAGCATCGCTCGCACCAATGTAGCGAGGGCAGCAAATCTTGAGAGTGTACTCTCGCCTGGTGGGCTGCTTCATTAGGTAGCGGTGGTGTTCCATCCGTAGTCGTGCCAGGTATTGTGTTGTCCAGATTAGGCTGTGGGTGCTGCATTCTCGTACGTTGTCGTCTAAGTTGCGGAAGGTTGTGAGAGCCCTTCGAACACGTTTGCATCAACTGGTCAGCTGGTCTGAGTTCTCGCCTAACTCGCAGGAGTTAAGGCTGAGTTTGAAAGTTCTGAGTCTATCCTCGGGTTAAGATGTCAAGGAGAACCTGCGAGGCCTGCAAAGACAGAAATAATGACTTGTCAATATGGTTTAAGCTTGGTCCTTAAAGATCGAAACTCTTTGAAGCAAAGACAAGTAATCAAAGCAGTAAACACGCAACTTGATCCTAAAACAAATAGACTATAGACTGTAACAAGCAAGATTCCGATTTGGAAACAGCGCCAATTTGATAAAAATATTTTGTGGTTTCTTTCTATCAAACCATTGAGTATGGTGGTAAGCAAATGGAATTGTCGAACCAATACTCGGAATAGCTCACTAGCAATCTACCTATAACCACATTCGAGTTCAAGTCAATCTAAAAATCATGTCACAATGATACATCTCAATCACACTAAACTAGCAAACTAGCACAAAGGACAAAATAGGCTAAAGACAAAATTTAAACAGAACAAGTGAATAGTAAACAGAGTAAATGATATAAACAGAGTGCAATTCAAATTTAAGGATTCAAGTAAACGAGAAAGGTAGATCTAAAGAATTGGGAGGTTGATCGGCGATGAACTCGTCGATCCCCTTGCCATATTTCTTTGAGCAATCTCTAGACTGGGAGATTGATTATATCGGCCCGCTCTCGTGGGGAGGATCTCGATCTAGATCAGCATATCCAATAGGCTCCTGCCGTGATCTCACCGAACCGGACTCATAAAACTTGACCCAAGTTGTCTAATAATCGATCTGCATGCTAGATCTCTCTTTGGTGGATCAAGCCATCTCTAGTAAGGATTGGGGCTTTCATTTCCATTAGCGCCAGCCTTCGGTCATGACCCGATTCAGATCTCAGCTGATCAGGAAGAGATAACTATTAAGCTCGGCCTTACTAGAAGATATTTGCGTTATCGATCGACTAGCTACGCGAGGGAATCAATGTTTTCACCTCAGATCTCCCCATCCTCAAGATCCAAATGGATCTACTCGCTCTTCATTTTGAGAGGGATGAGGAATAGGCTAGATTTCGATGACATAATTAAAGAAAAAAAGCTAAAATGCAAGAACAAAGAACTAAAGTAGGAAAATATTTACTAAATCACTTCATCAACAACCATTGAAGAGTACAAAAACCTTAAAGCAAGCTTAAAATGGAAAAAACATAAAAGATAGAGTATTTTTTTGGGCTAAAACATCAGATAATGACATAAGTCGATCAACTAGGCTGTCTGTGAAACTTCCTTTGCAGTCCTTTCGCGAGCGTGGGCTATGAGGAGTGCTTCATTTCCTTGTCCTCACGGTTTTTGTCTGAGTCGTTGCTCCGAGTATGATCCTTGACTTGAAAGGGGGTGAGTCTTTTTTCTGCACCGGTCTTCCCTCACGGCTGATAGATTGAGGCAAGTCCTTGAGGTGGCCTTTGTTGGGGTGGTTATGGTATTGCTCGCATACAAGCTTCAAGGTGGCGATCCGAGGGTGCACGATCCTTCTTGATTGTTGCTCACTTAGACATTCCAGCAGCTGCTCCAATGCTCCTTAGCTCCATTTTTGCTTATTTTCTACTCATTTTACCTGAATGGATTCCAAAACTCCAAATGCAAATGCAAAAATACAAAACAAGCCTAAGCGGTCCTAAGTACAAGGAAAACTATCTAGATGAATGCAAAGTGACCTAAAATAAGACTCTTTAAGCATCAAATATCACACACATAAGGGAATAATGATGATGAATGCTTCTACCCTAAGAAGGCCCCTCCTTTGTTTGATTGGGAACTCCCTGACCAGGATAGAGCCAACAGTACCAAGAGGGGCATCAATGCCATGGCCCAGAGAAACGGACGATCTACCATATCGGTGATGGCTCGGGGTGCCAGCACCACTAGATGCCCCAGATCGGTGAAACGACTCTAAAAGGAAGATAGTAATAATAAAAGTTGAAAACAAGGGAACATAAAATAAAAAGTAAGCTGAAGAAACGCGACTAACCAGATAAAAAAGAGGACTCGACACGGCTCGAATGATGAGACACGGGTCATATAGCCATCAGAAACGTAAGGAGAAGAGTTTTGGGGAAGAAGGCGTGACAAAATCTCTCAAAGGTAAATGAGCTCTAATGACAATTAGCCTGCCCGAACTTACGAACCAAGACCAATAGCTCTTTACATCCAAGCGCGGACTTGTGGAAAGCTGTAAAAGGAAAACCAACTGCAATCAGTCCGCAATGCTAACAAAAGAAGCGACAAAAAATAAACCTTTACTTTAGGAAACCGGACCACAAGTGAGATGACTGGAATCCAGCACGCAATCTAGGGGGAAATCCCTGATTGATTCAGGACAAAGGTTAAAACAAAGAGCTTCTCAGCCCATCCATCATATCAAGCCAGAAGACCATCAAGAAACTTGGTCCCCGGGATAGCGTAAACATAAAAGATCAGGCGAGGCCCAAACCTACGAATAGAGAAGAGCTGAAGAAAGAGCCCCGGGGAAAACACCTCGCCAACTTCGTAAGGAAGAACCAGCAAAGCAACCATTGAACACATAAAGTTAGGAACTACTTGTTTAAGTGAAAGACCCAACAAATCAAGCAAGGAAATCAAAGGGAAATGAATCGGAAACAAAAGGTTGCAATCGTCGAAATAAGAAGATGAAATTGAGGCGTAATCGGACGTAGAATTTCACGGAAGTCGAAGGTCGATTTGACTAGGAACGTGATGCTTGACTCTAAAAATCTCGATTTCATCCTCCATAAGAACAAGATGATGAGAAGCAACACAACTAAGGGAACCGACGGTGGAACAAGCCTTAGAAGACGACGGATTACCAAGAGATGTAAGTGGAGCCATGAGCTTGAAGAGTGAAAGCGAGTAAAACAAGGGAAAGAAGAGCTAAAGGGAGAAGATGAAGCAAAGTAGGAGAGAGAAAGTTGTAGTTGAGGGAATATGAAGAGTTACCTTGGGGACAGCGATGATAATGGAACGGGTTGAGAGCAAAAATAAAAAGGAAGTTTATTCAACCGTCGAAACGGGATACTTGGGAACACAATCGGATGTGAAGAAACAAAAATCGCGGGAATTGAAATCAAAATCATCCCAAATCCTTCAAATTTTACAAGATTAGGGGGCAAATGGAGATACCCACTTTGGTACAGCCCAATAAGAGAGAAGGTCCAATAAGAGAAAGCTCAAAGAGAGAAAGGAAAGAAGAAGATTCTGAATCTAGCAATAAACGTTAAACAGTCTGAACCCAAAACGTGGCGATATTGTCGGAAGGAAAAAGGAAATGACGAGCTCGTCGACAATATATGATAATTAATTCGATAAAATATGATTAACGGACAGGGCAACAATAAAGCCCGAAGCGAGCTCACTGAAAAACAGACAAGAAAAAAAACCTTGTACTTGCACTCCACATTTTCTTTTAACCAATCTCTGTAATCTTTAAACCTTTGTTAAATTCCTTAAAGAAGATTTTGGGGATCAACAAAATCCTAGATCATAACTTCTCTGAGTCGTCATTCTATCGCGGGAAAAACACATAAACAAAGATTAAATATATAGAAGGAAAAATGACCGATTGATCCACACACTGATTGATGGGTCTGTATATTCAATTTGAGTGTTTTTTCTGTTGAATTTGCATAAAGATATCGATCGGTATATGTGAAGACCGATCGGTCTAAATAAAGACTGACCAGTCTTGACTTAGACCGATCGGTTTCTTTATGCAGTATCAATCGAAAAACACTTAAAATTTTATGTAAAGACCGATCAGTTAGTGTGTGCACTGATCGGTCTATGTAAGTCGCAAAAAGTTTCCCCAAAAATCATTGAGTCGGTCAAACAAATTAGTATGATTGGAAAATTAGTACTGATTGAAGAACTACATTGTTAATGCAGAATCAGAAGGAAAAACATAAATTCAATGAAACCTAACATGATTGTGTAGTAGACTAATTAAACAACTTCAATTTGTGTTTGGAGAATCAAAAAGAGAAAAAAAACCCTAGGAATGTGGATTAAACTGTGCATGGCAAAATGGGTATTCTTGGAATAGTAGGTTATCTAAGAAATTAACAAAAAATGTTATCCTAGTAATTTATAAAATAAAGTAGATTATATTATTTTGTTTTTTCTTCCTTTTAATATATTTTAGAGAAATATAGTTTAAGAACAATAAAGAAAAAAATAAAAAAGAAAGTAAGTGTCACTTATTAAACCAATGACCAAATCCAACTTTCTCTCCAAACCACTTTATCTCATTTCTCAGGCAAGCTTCGATTTTCAATTGCTAATCTGTAATACCCCAACTCATTAAACCTGCGTTTCAACGCCTTTTAGTAAGACATTGGTCAGACCATACACTTAACCAATTCATGTTTCATTATTCATTAAGTTAAAATTTCGATTTAAAAGATGTGTCAAGCCCAAGAAATTCATAAAAATTGGTTTCATTCGTATTCATAACAAAAATTCAAGGTTCCATAAACATCAAGAGATAACATAACTCGTTAAAAATGGTACTAGCATCAAGTTTAATCTTAAATAAAATAAAAAGGAATCCCAAATCCCAACCCTAGATCCACCTCCTCTCCGTCCCGTCTTGGTCTCGCTCCTATTAGCCACTTTCTTGATCATTGGTCGGATCATTACCTACAATCAAGCAGATTGAATAAGCAAAAGAATTGCTTAGTGGTTCGGTCATCCCGTCCCACTAGGCTATAACCAGAACACACATTCAATAACAGATTAAATCAAATCATAGAATAATCATTATTAAGAGCTTGTTCAAACAATCAGTTTGACTACCTACGTTACATCCAAATCAGCCAAAGTAATCTTTGAGTCAAGAACAACATTCAACAATTTCATATCTGAACCCCAAGGTCCACAAGTCACAGACCAAACACAAAGGTTAGCAAGTCACATATCACGAACCACACGGTTCTCAATCACAATATCGACCCACGTAGTCCTTCCATTCACAATCAATCATTCAACCTAACCATTATAAGATTCCACTTAAGCTATTACCAAACATGAATTCTAGGTCAAATCCTCACGGTCACAAACTCACACGGTTTGCAATTCTTAATCATGAACCTCACGATTCACAAATCACAGTACAAACAATCAGTCCTAACCTTTCTAGGATTCAATTCTACCTATTACCCAAATCGAACCCTGATTTAACCCGCGGTCACGAACTCACCTTTGCCTTAGACTCTTTCAGGGTTCCTTCTTGCTCTATGGGGTTCGAATTGCCAATACTAGCAAAACCTTGAACTCAATTCGACCTCTTTCCTTGCCTCAACTAGATCGATCTCTCTCAGCCTCCTTCGAGTTCTCTCTCTCTTATTTTTAGGTTAACTTGTACGGATTCCCTTTTTAGGGTGGATTAAGGCTCCTATTTATAACCTTTAAGGTAACGTAACCCTAACCCTAATTCCTTTACTTAGACCGGGCTCAAGCCCATTCAAAATAATCCAAAGTACAGTTAATTCTGATCGTTTTACCCTTAGGCTCGGACACATAATAAACTCTTGTCCGAACGAGAACCCTTATCTGGACGTGGACCCCTCTTTTCCTAAAGCGGACCAGACTTGTCCAAACACAGACCAAACTTGTCTTAAACCTTATCCAAAACTAGACACAACATGTCTAAACCTCCTAGGTTCATGTCCGAACTTGTACCAATCATGTCAAAACGACCGTGCGGTCCGATCCGGACCATGCTGTCCGAACCATTAGGTTGTGTCCAAATCCTAGGTTCTTGTCATAAATTCCTTCCTTAGCTTATTTTTCATGGTTTTGTCTGATTTTAATTATTCTTTAGGCTTCCAATGGCTTTCCTTGGCTAGAACGCACCAAATGGCTATGTTTGGTTCGCCCGTACGTACCGTATCCACGTACCACACCTAGTGCATTCTTGGATCGGTCAAACGTGGGTAATACAATTATCCCCCACTACAAAGGATTCGTCTTCAAATCTAAACTCTGGATAGTCCAACTATCTTGTGTGTCAAACAAATTGGGGAAACTTTCCCTCATTCTAAGTTCCGGTTCCCAAGTAGTCTCAAGTTCTCCATCACAATCCCATTCAATTTGCACCATTCGGGTTTTCGTCCTACGATCCACTTTGATCTTTCTATCTAGGATTCAGACTAGATTCCCTTCAATTGTCAAGTTCTCTCTTAAGTTCCTTGGGGTTCCCTCAAAAACTCGTTCTCCACTTCCTAAGCACTTCTTTAACATTGAGACATGGAACACATTGTGAAACGTTTCTAATTCTATGGGAAACTGAATCCTATACGCCACTTTTCCAACCCTTTCCAGAACCTTATAAGGCCCCATTTACCTTGGTGCCAACTTAGCTGATCGCATAGTCCTTTCCTTCCCTTTATACGATACAGTTTTGAGGTAAACCAAGTCACCTACTTCGAATTCAAATGCTTTCCTTCTCTTGTCCACATAGCTCTTTTGTCTATCCAGAGCTGCTTTCATATTGAGCTAGCCATTCGGATCTTTTCAGTTGTGTCCTCTACGAAGTCTCTTCCATAGATACTACCCTCCCCCACTTGTGTCCAACATAATGGGGTTCGGCAAGGCCTTCCATACAATAACTATTACTATAAGAAAATTCAGCCAAAGGTAAATGTTCCTCCCATTTACCTCCCCAATCCAACACACTTGCCCGCAACAAGTCCTCGAGTGTTTGGATTGTCCTTTCGGATTATCCATCCATTTGCGGGTGATACGCTGTACTTTTGTGGACCTCTGTCCCTAACTTAGTTTGAAGAGCTTTCCAAAAAGCTGAAACAAACTTATTGTCCCTATCCTAGACAATACTTGCGGGTTCTCCATGCAACCTAACGATCTCTCTTACATAGATCTCGGCCAACCTTTCAGCCATATCCGTTCTAGTGACTGCATGAAAGTGTGCGAAGTTTGTCAACCTGTCCACTATTACCCATATTGAATCCTTTTTATCACACATGGGCAATCCCGTGATGAAATCCATTGTTATCATATCCCATTTCCATTCCGGGATAGGTAAACTTTGCAGTAGTCCACTAGGAACTTGGTGTTGAGCCTTAACCAATTGGCAAGTTGGGCATTCGGATACCCACTGAGCCACATCACGTTTCATTCCTGTCCAATGATAGTACCTTTTCAAGTCACGGTACATCTTTGTCGATCCCGGATGGATTGCTAACTTAGACCTATGTACCTCCTTAAGGATTTCATCCTTTAATCCCTGATCATTAGGAACACACACATGACCATTAACCAAAATAGTCCCATTGTTAGAAATTTGGTATTCAGTTCTATTATTCCGTGCGGCCTTTTTCAAGTTCTCATCTTTTTCTTGAGCCATCTGGACTCTAGT
>OVBA01001088.1:0-49421 GCA_900406435.1 Lepidium aucheri | reverse complement strand
TTTCCTAAGCAACCTTTAAATGTGTACACATCTAAAATTATTGAACTTTTTTGTAAAAAATAAAAATATACTTTACTACAAAACAATTGTTATATATTTAAATTCTCAACTTTTAATGTATGTAGTGAATTTATAATTTGTTTTTGTATTTGAGGAATTTTGAAAGTTGAAATACTAAATTATTAAACATTAATGTTTTCTTAAATGAAATGAGTTTAATGTAAAAACTCATTATACCTTCTTTAATTTCTATATTCAAATTAAGTATAGTAACTTTTCATCTCTTTTATTGTCAAAAAATTTAGACCTTATCTCAAATAAATATATTAATAGGAGTATGTGTGGTTTTATATTAAAATTTTGTCAAAAAATTTGCAATTGTTTTGTTTTTGTAATATAAATTTAAAATTTGGGAAAATATAATAACAACTATGAAACACATTTGTCATCAACTTCAATCATATGTCGATACAGAATTTGGAAAAATTAGAAAATACATTTGCAAATATAAAATGAATATTTTCATATTAGATTTTTTTAATTACAAATGTTTATAAAATGTTCAATACTAAATTAGTAAATGTATCCTTAAATTTATTATTTGTTTTAAATTGTGGTTTAAAGTTTATTATTATTATTTTAAATGGTTTAAATTAAAAAGTATTGAGTATATAATTTGTTTACAATTATGATTGTAAATTTATAGGTACAAAATTTATCATATATTTTTAATTATGGTTTAAAATTAATAGGTTTTAAAAGGTGAATTGATGATGTGGTTTCCTCATAAGAGAGGAGGATTGTACTTTATATATATAAATGTATCCAAATACTGAGATTCAATTGTTGCCGTGTTTCCAAAACAGAAACAAACATTTTATTGAGCTTCCAAGTGATTTTCAGAAATTGTGTTTCCAAGACAGAAACAAACATTTCATCATGTTTTTTATATATGGTGTTTAAGATTTATATTTCTATCACATTTCCAAGAGTTTCCGATTAGCTTTTTTTATAAAAATGATAGATAGATCTCAAAGAAAGTTTCCATACAACATGAATAACTTTAAACATTATTCCCCCCCACCCCACCCCACATCAATTTCTAGTACAATAAATAGCTCTAAATATTATCTTATGTTGTTAGAGCTATGATTACATTCACATTTACTTCCTCAAACCTTTGCTTAGTATATATATGCGTAGAATCTCTTGTATGAATATAAGATAAAGTATCCACATGGTATAAGAGCTTCGTGAAAAAAGTAGGTTTAGAGTTTTATTGATAGCACAATATGTAGTGGTGGATCCAGAATAAATATTTGTATGAGGCACGTACTATTAACAATAATCATAAAAGAAATCTTTAATTTTTTATAATATGTATGATATCATTCAATAATGCACAGTAAATATTTGTTTTAGATATCATATTTGACAACTAAATTTTCAATTTTTTATGTCTTATACAAATATTCTAAACATTATAATTAGAAAAGGAAAGAAACAATAATTGTAACCCAACCAAAGAAAATATTATAAATTTAGAAAGATGAAATAAAAGGAGTGTGAGATATGACTACATGTACATAAGAAAATGAAATTTGGCAAAAAAAAAAAAAGTAATAATAAGAAAAAGGCTGATAAAATAAGAGAAATGGGTATCGAACTTGGTAAATCGTAAACGAAAGTTATGTAAACAACCAATTGAGCCAACAAATGTTGTCAATATGAACATAATTTGGTGTAGTAAGAAATAGGGAGCTTCGGGTAGAGGTTGAAGACGGCCATTCATAAAGCTCGTTTTTGGTCTTACTTTAGATTAATGGAACTTTTGAACTTACACTTTTACCTGAGAATTAGAAAATAAATAAAATCCAACAAAACTTTTGATAGTATTACAAAGTTAGATAAAGTGGAAATAAATTTTTTTGGACGTTAGAAATACATCAAACACGAGTTAAGACTAAGCTAGAATTATACCCATGTTATAGCGTATAATTTGATTGTTTTTTAATTCTTGTTTATTTGGTTCTTAGATCCATGTTAAAATTTTGAACATTATTTTTGAGATATTATTCTAGTGGCCCAAAACCTGAACCGAAATAAACGCAAATTAGAAGAATTGAATTCAAACCAAACCCGACAAAATATTTTAATGGGTCCTAAACCTATATATTTAAGAAATCGAACCAGAACCAAATCAAAAACCAAATTATAGAGATGTTCTAATTAAATCTTTATTTGTTATAGATTTTCATGTAAAAATACTCTAACCCAAATTCGATTTATACCAAACCGAATCTGATGCAAAAATAAAAAAAACCAAATAAGTGTTATATCAAAAGAGCCAAAACCGAATTAGAAAAACCAAACCCGACAAATTACCATAATGAGTGTTAAATCGATGTATTCGAAAAACCAAATCCAAATCTGAACCGGAACCAAATCAAAAATTTAATTTGTACCCGATATATTTTAATTTAATTTTAATCTTTTTAGAGTTTTTTCTAATTAGTTTTTGTTAATTTTAAATTTTTATATAATAGTTTATAACCAAACTTATTTTAGACCTATTTTTAAGGGTAGTTATGAACCATAAGTTAAATTTATCCTAAAGTTTATAACACGGCCAAAATGAAAGTATCTCCTACTTTAATATATAAGATGTCCAGAGTTTGAGAGTGTTTGCAAGATTACGATATAAATGCACGACAAAGTCTTTTATGTCAACACAATGACTCTTTTTTATCAACAATTAGATTTACAAGATGCGGTCCATAGTTAAAAACTCACTCCTTAAAATCTCATTTAATTTTTCACATGTAACATGTAACGAAGAGGAATCAAAGTGTGATATCAGAATTATTAAGTGAATCTATCACTATCACTAAAATGAGGAGAGTTCGCCCAACATCAAAATTATTTAGGCATAATCTATTATTTTGGTGAACGTCAAGAATATATATTATGGTGAATGTCAAGAATATATATATATATATATATATATATATATATATATATATATATATATATTGTCTTTACATTAGATCAAGAGTAAATATTTAATTAATGAGACAAGAATAGATACGTAATCAGAGGGTTAACTTAACCCTACCATTGCACTTGTCATTAATGTGATGATTTAGGTGAAAATGAGTTGAAAACATCTTTCGGTGCCGAGTTAATCTTCGTTATAATAATTTAGCTAATGACTTAGATATCGGAGTTCAATTTCTCGTCACTATATTAATAGATTAAAAAAAAATTTAAGGTGTGGGTTATAGGCTATTGATCGACGCTTGACGATCCAATTGTTGATAAAAATAAGAGGGTATTTGGATTTAGTATTTGGAGTGATTTGAGTTTAAATGACAAATCATGTGTTACTCAATCATGAATTTTAAAATCTCTCCTAAAAACCAGTATTATTGGATATAATCTCGTAAAATTAAGTGTTACTGAATTAGTAATTTTGAAAATCCACTGTTTAAAAGATTTCTTTTTTATAAATATAAATAACCAAATCTCATGCTTTTAGGTGGAATTGTCTATGTGCAACCCGATGTATATAGACAATAAAATATATTGACATGCTGATGTGCTCGTTTTTCCAATTATGAAGCCTTTACGAATTAGTTTGACTACAAATTCCAGCCAGGATAATTGGAAAAGATCAAACACGAAGTTTCTATTTCTTGGTAATTGAAGCCCATTCAAGTGTCGACTTCAAAAAAAACTTGTCGGAATGATATACAAAGTCAACAGAGCATACCGACTACTCCAAGAGAACTCATCCACAAGATGAGGTGCTCCAGACACCCCTATTTAGATTTAGAAAGAAGGATCAAAGCCGAAATGGGATTCGTTTTGGCTAGAACAAAAAAAAGTTGAAAATTCCATTACAAAATAGAAACATATGTATAAAAACATATTTTATTTCTCAATGCCCCGCTATTCACGAACGACCCTCATAACTTATGGTTTATGATATGGGTTTAAGCGCATAAACTTCTTGGAGAAAGACCCGTTTTCCTCCACATTTCATCGAGTGATCTAATTTTAGAGAGACGTAAAATTGAAAACCTTTTTAATCAATTTTGCCAAAGTGAAACTCCAACAGGCACGCGATCAGAGTCCAGGATTTTCCATTTCATGAATAAAATATGACCAATTAACAGCGGTGCCCTATGGTCAAGCATCTCCCGCCAGTTCCAATATGAACCCATGTCTCATTAGAAAAAATTAAAGCAAAATAGCTATGAAAAAAATCTCCTATTTTTTATGAAGAAAAAAGGAAATTGGGAATTTTTCTCATATAGGACTGCCATAGTTGTTGATATAGGTATTTTCTCTTAACGCCCTCTTTTTTCCTCTCCTAAAGCAACGAGTCACACATTAAGAATAATCCATCTTTGTTTACCAACCATACATTGTCTAAGTTTATGCATGGCAAAAAGGAGCATTGGAAGCGACGGTCCTTCCACTCAGCACTGTCAGAGCACCTGTTGTGAGATCTAGTTATAACTGACCAAGTCATCATGTTCCTTATGCCTTGGGGTTAACCATATTCCGAAACATGGAAAAAATTTCTAAATCTGTGTACTCAAAAAACCGAACCCAAACTCGAATCGAAACCAAATAAAGAATCAAATTCTAGCTTATTAGAGTTTTTAATAATTTTAAATTTACTTTGAATTTTTAAATAAATAGACCTGAAATCCGAACTCGATCTATACCGACCGAAATTCTATCCAAGAATTAAAAATATTTGAATAATTCCAAAATCTAAATAATCAAAATACCGAATTAGATGAACCAAACCTGGCAAAACGCCAGAATATGTATTAAATCTATTTACCTGGAAAATCGAATCCTAACCCGAACCAGAATCGAATCAATAACCAAATTGGTAATCGATATATTTTTATTAAATTTTAGCTTTTTAGAATTTTTATTAAATTTTGATATATATATATATATATATATAACTTTGTAACAAAATCCATCTTAGTCCTATTTTAAATGGTGGTTATGAACTTTAGGTTAGTTTAATCATATAGTTTATAATATGGCCAAAATGAAACTGTCTTCCACTTTAATTTGATATATAAAACTAGGATTATATTGGTATTATAATACAGGGTTTGATTGTTTTTAAAAACCATGATCATTTTTATTTTTGAGATGTTGTTTTAGAGGTTGGAATTCTGAACCAAAATTGATCTAAATCAGAGTAACCAAATCCGATAAAATATCTAAATAGATCTTAAATCTATGTACCCAAAAAAACTGAACCCAAACCAGAATCAAATCAACAACCAAATTATAGCTTCTTAGAGTTTTCTATTATTTTTCAAAATTTTGATCTTTTTATAAAAATAATTGAATCTGAACTCGATCTATATTGAACCAAACCATATCCAAAAAATATAAAAAATACTCAAATAAGTCTTAAATCAAGATAACAAAAAATCAAATTTTATGAACCGAACCCGACAAAATACCATAATATATGCTAAATCTATGTAACCGGAAAATTGAATCCAAACCTTAACCGAAATCCAATCAAAAGCCAAATTTATACGAGATATATTTTTATTAACTTTAGTTATCTTCTTTCTGTTTTTGTTTCTCTAAAATCTTTATTAGTTTTGAATTTTTATATAAAAGTTTAGAACAAAACATACATTATGCATATTTTAAGGGTTGTTACAAACCGTATATTAATTTTTATCCTAAAGTATATAACATAGTCAAAATAAAAGTGTCTCCTACTTTAATATATAAGGCTAGAATTATACTCACGTTATAACGGAGGAATTGATTTTGTGATTATTTTTTAAACTGTGTTCATTTAGGTTGTTAGACCCGTGTTGATATTTTGGGATAATATTATTCTATATGTTGTTTAGAGGCCCAAAACACGGACTGAAATTGATCCAAATTAGAGGAACAAAACCTGAAAAGATATTCAAATGAGTCCTAAATCTATGTAACCGAGAAAACTGACCTCAAACCCGAATCCAAATCAAATCAAGAACCAAATTACAGCTTTGTCGAGTTTTTCTATTATTTTTTTAATTTTGAATTATTAAATTAAAATACTCAAATCCAAACTCGATGAACCAAACTCTATTCGAAAAATAAAAATATCTGAATAAGTTTGAAACTAAAATAACCAAAATACAGAATTAGATAAACTGAACCCGACAAAATACCAGAATATATCATAAATGTATATATCCTAAAAGTCAAATCTAAATTCGTACGGAACCGAATCAAGAACCAATATATTTTATTTAAATTTTAGTTTTTTTATAGTTTTTCTATTTAGTTTTTATTAATTTTGAGTTTTTGTGTAAAACTTTGTAACAAAAAACATAGCTTAAATATGTTTTTAAAAATTATTATAAACTTTAGGTTAATTTTATGTTGTAGTTTATAATACGGTCAAAATAAAAGTATTTTCCGCGTATTATATATATATACAATTCAATGCAAACCTTTGGAATTTAACAAGTGCTTTGATCCGTGGGCCTATTTGTAAGCCCATATTGGGATACATGGGCTTATAAATATGGCCTGAACACTTATGGCTCGCATTAAAACGGCTCTTGTTAGTGATGTCCTGTCGTGATAATAACACGTCACGATATCGTATTATCATGATGGACCTACGATTCAAACGAACAGCAAACAAATCTAATGTCGAATCTCTTTTATCTTTTTGTCTATCGAATATCTAATCAAATCAATGGTCAATAATCGAAAGGTAAAATTTCAATATTCGATCGAAATCTAATACTAAAAAACAATTGGGACCCATGGAAAGGTTTCTCTTAAAAGAACTTAGTTCATTACTCTATACTAATACCAATTAAGGCAACGAAAGCAAAACAATTCCATTTTTGCAATTTTTGCGGATTAGAGTCAATCATCGTCACTCTTGAGTTCAAGAATAAGAAATTTGATGGGTCAGTCTAAAAACTAATTAAATGCATAATATATATATATATATATTAAATTTCAAACCCTTTCTTTCAGTGGGAAGTTTCATTTTTTCACACTAAGCTATCTGAAGAAGAGAACCATCTAAAACCCAAATCTCTCTCGAACATATTATGATTTTCTTCTACCAATGTCTTTGCCTGAAAACTCTCCCGAACCAAATGTCGAAGCCATATCCATGCCAGTGCTTCCTCCAACTAGTGCAGATAGTCCGGTGCCATGACCACCTCCATTACCAACCGCTCTACCTAGTCCCAGAAAGTCTAATGTTGTCTGTTTAGGACCAAACACTGATGAATTCCCCATCATGAGCTCTTTCAAACCCGAGCTGCTTTCGCCACCACAAGGCAGTCCCAATCCTAAACCATGAGGGACTATTGCCTCCATAGAAGGTGAAGTTGATGAAACTATTCCTAACCCACGAAGCAATGAGCCTCCTGAAGAACTTGCTCCCATTTGAGCTGCTTTCTGAAGCAGAGCGGTTGCTGACATAGCGGGCTGAGTTGGGAACCGGGTTGACCCAAGAAAGGATGAGCCATGACTTGTTGAGAGACCTAAAGAGATTGGTTCGATGGATGAGGATGGTGCAAATAAACTTAGTGAAGAAGAAGATGTGTATATGCTTGGAGAAGCTGAGGAAGATTCAAATAAGCCTGTCAAAACACTGTTGCGTGTTACTTTTACACTGCTCGGTTTTGGAGCTTCTTCGATGATTTCGGGTGAGGTTTTTGGAGATCCTGCAGATCATAAGAAACAAAAAAAAGAACAGAGTCATAATGAATATCAACAATGGTCATTAGTCGTTTACTTAATAAAGTTTAATACTTTTTCAATTCAAAAAACCTTTAAAAGCAAATCAATCATATCTTCGATTTCTTTATCATAAAGAATCAATCAGCCATTGCGCAACAATTAAACTTACCAGACAAATTATGCTCTTAAGCAGATAACAGATAAAATAATACGGCGCTACGGACAAAAGAGAAAACTACTAAACTCCAAGATCACCGACCATTAATAGAGATTTACTTACCATCTTCGTTTTTGGCTAAAAACAATGAAATAATGACGACAAAAGTATAGTGTTTTACCTGATTGCTTAATTGTTAAGCTTGAGGAAGATTTGAGTTTAGCACACTGAGTTTCCACTGGATCAGGATTTGGAGACGACGGAGAATGAGGGACGATTAAACACTTCGGGTCGGGTACCGGTTTTTTCCGGGTCAAAATTTCTGGACTCTGCTTCTTACTTTGATTATGATTTCTCGCACTTTCTTCAGCCAAAGCATCACAGAAAGCTCTATGCGTTACAAAACTATCCCTCCTGCAACAAAATCACTCAGAAATTTGATTGATATTGTTTGTTTGATGAGAAAAAGCAAGACTTTACCTAGAAAACAGAGTACCACAGTCGCATTTATACTCTTTAGTACCACAAATTTTGGAGTGAGCTTTCCAATCAGACTGAACAGCGTATTTCTTGGAACACTTATCGCATTTCCACTTCTTCTCGCCGTGTTTTCGACAAAAGTGTTTCTTAATTCCGGTGAGATCTCCTAAAGCCCTTGAAGGGTCATGATGAACACAGCTAATCTCAGGACAAACGTAGACTTTTTTCCTCACTTCTTTACTGGATTTCTGTCTGAGTTTCCATGGTAAATTGTGACCACGACGATGAAGCTGTAGATTCTGGTCTCTCTGGAATCCTTTGTTGCAGATTTCGCAGACAAATCTGTTCGTTGCTAGTAAGGTTTTTGGCGACAAAGCTATAACTTCCGAGTTTGGATCTGAAAAACAAGGCAAAAATCTTCACTAAGAGCAAAAAAATGAAAAAATTATGTTCTTGAGAGTGTAAAGATAGGATATATGAAGTTACCAGGCATGCCGGGGAGGCTTCGTTTCTTCTTTCCGACCACATTCCCGGCGGATGTAAGAGGTTGGTTTTGATTTCCGGTGGAAGAAACACTCGCTTCGCCGGACACTGTAGAGGAGTTATCTAAATCTACGGGCATCTTTAAACAAAAATCTCACTTTGTTGTTTTTCCTACTGATTCTTTTAATAAAAAAAAAGTAGAATGAAATTGAAGTAAATAAATGAAAACTTTCAGCTCATTTTCGTCAACCAAGTTTCAACCTAGCTTTAGGGTTTTATCTTTTTCTCACTCTTCTTCTTTTTCTTTATTTTAACTCTGTCTCTCTCTTTCTATAATTCTCCTCCGTAGTAGTTCTTCATCTACCAGTCAATCTGCTTTTCGTGAAAACTTCTTTTTCTCTCTTTTCGCTACCTACCTTTTCTGATAATGAATCAAATCAAAATTAAAAAACATTAACTTTTACTCAAAAATCCAACCCACACAAGTCCGTTTACTGATAACCCCGACTTTCAGATCCACCGACTGAGATTCCACCGGAGAGTTACGCCGTTGAAGCTCCGTTATCACAAAGTTGAGATTTCGATAGAGACAAGAGGAAGAAATAATAAAGGCGGCTCGTGTGAAAGAAAGTTACGACCTTTTGGTTTTGGCCCTTTGGTTCTTCCAAGACAAAGGAAAGGAGCCTTTCCTTTTATTTCTCTTTCTATCACCACAATTTTCTTTTTCTTTTTTTAATCGATTTTCAACTTTTAGATATTTTAAAAATTATTATATTTAGAGCCATCTAAAAGAAATATTTTGTCGATCCTTGTGGGGTTCGAGTGTTTTCAAGTATCTATCTGATTTTGGACTCCCATGCATTTTTTATTATATAGTAGTATAAAATATCAATCTCATTGTCTTCCTTCCTTTCAAATAATACAACCTAATTATCTACTCATTTATTTTTGAATGGATCACAAACCTTATGATAATGTGGTTTTATCTCAACTATTTTTATCTATGATTAATTATACGAAATCCTATCTATATAACCTAGTTTTGAAACTCTATATTAACTTATACGATTTAAAGTGTTTCCCTTAAACTAGTATCATATTATATTATTCCGAACGAGATGTCTTCAAATTATGGACTATGTATGAAAGAAAATGTAAAAATAATTAAAAAAGTTTTGAGGTGAAACAAAAAAGATTTGAGTGTGGTTTGTCGTCAAGCAAAGACAGTGGAGGATTTACTGTCCAGTTGTCGGACAAAAAAAACTCGGTTAAAGAAGTGTTTTATTCATTATAAAACAAGAAAAAGAAGAGAGACAATTAGAGAAATTTTTTAAATTACGGTTGATTTTGTCGTCTTTTGATGTGATTAAAATATTTTCAGTGTTCTGATTATGATGCTACTACATATTTAATGCAATTGATCGCGTGATTTGTTGACTTTGACCTTTTTGTACCTACAAACTATGTGATTTTGTTACGCCTCGTAAGTGTTTTTCAGGTGTTAAGATGCTGTCACGTGTATTGTATTCATTCTTCACGCCCGTTGGATAAATTCGAAAAAGATGACACCCTAGATTGCATGGAAACTTTATTTAAAATATGTTTTTTACTTTGGAAACGTTCTGAATTTGGAAACTCTCGAAAATCTGGTAGAAATTTAATAGAAATATAATTTCTAAAATTCTCAATTTAAAAACATAATAGAAACATGATTTCATTTTGAAAACATTTATATTCTGGTTTTGAACTTGATTCTTTTTTATATCAGATATCTGCGAAACTTAATTTTTTCTGTAAAGAGAATAAAAGTTCTATAAATAATCGTAAGATATGTTTTATATTTTATTACTTTTAAAAACTAGTTATGTATTTAACTAATAGAAATATATTTTTCTTTATTAATCATTTTGCTAATGAGTATGGACGAACTATAGTTGGTGAAATCTTTGAGTTGATGAAAATGAGAATAAAAATGAGATTAATAAAAATTAGAGCAAAAACAAGATTCTAAATCTTTGATGTTTGAGTTTATGGCTTTTTTCGTTAAACTACTTACTAGTGGATTTGTAGTTATAAAAATATTTTTTATGATTTGAATTTAGTATTTTATGTAAAACATTTATTATATTATAATTATATATATATATATATATATATAACATGCATTTCCAAAACGTATCTATTTCCTATAATTTTTAAAAATTTTGTTTCCGCGTTTCCATACGTTTTGTTTCCACGTATCCATTTTTATTTCCATGCAATAAAACCTAACAAACAAAAGTCAATTGTAAAAATAGAGTATCTTTTTTATGCGTTCATGTTAAGTTCTCTTTATTATTCCAGACAAGAACCAAAATGCATCTTCTTCTCAAGTCATGCTGGTCCCTTCCATCTCTGATCCAAATTTTCCTAAAAATAAATTAAATCGCAAAGTATATGCTATGCAAATGCTGACTATGCAAATGAACTGATAACGACTCGAACATAATGTAAATGCAACAAATATGTATGTAAAATAAACTAAAAAGACACCTAAAACTAGCTAAAATACATATATATAATTATTTGTTAACAAAATATATTTATACTTAGATATAACGGTATATTATTATCACACATTACAATATAAAAAAAACAAAATCTAAAAATAAATAAATATATATATATCTCTAAGTATCTTTATATAATAACTAGATAACTTTCCCGCATGTACGTGCGGGCATAAAATTTTTTAATATAGTTATTTTTAAAATTTTTATATATTTTTAATAATTAAATTTTAAAATATACATAAAACACCAAAGATAGCATCAATTTTATACATGAATGATGAATTTTTATATTATGTGAGAACTTTAAAGTTATGAAATAAAATAACATAAACCTTATAAAAATAAACATATTTTTTGAAAAATAATATTACAAATATTGTTAAAACAATTTTCTAACCATTGAAAAATAATTTGTATAATTTTTTGACAATCAATTACAAACGTTTCATATTGATTATGTTTTATTAAATGTGAATTTAAACATTTTTAAAAAAAAATCAGAACATTTAAGAGTTTTCCTACCGGTTTTCTTTTCATGCATATATGAATTTAATACAAAAGCAAAATAAAAAATTTGACTATTTTGAATATTTGTTTGAAGAAAAAACTAAAAAAATATAATTATTTGAGTTCTATTTTAACATGAAAATTATTTCTCCAAGTACACTTATATAAGTCTACAACATCAGACATTTTCTCTTTTCAATAAATATATTTTTTGTTTTATAATTTATGTAATTAATTGTATCTAATAAAATAAAACAAAAATATAATGTTAGACCTAAGCAACAAAACAAAATGACAAATTTTGAGTAGTATCTTTTTTGTTGTATACTTTTACAAAAATGTCATTCTAATTTGTTTTTGCAAAAATTATCTCTCATTAATAAAAAAATAAAACTGCCCTCAATTTTTTTTATGAAAAACTTATTACGGAATATCTTTTTTTTTCCCGCCAACTTTTTTTTTATCTCGAAATTTTATTTTATAAATTTTAAAGTTTTATAGGAGATCTTATAAAACTTTATAGATAATATATTTAGAAATTATCTTATAAAATCTTTTAAAAAATCAATTTATAGGGACAAATGAGATATAGATTTATAAGCTTGTTTTTCTTTAACATCATAGAATATATTAATTATGAAGAAAGAAAGTAGTCCTCAGTAAGGACAGTATTTATACAAATCATAATGAAATTGAAACATTGAAAAGAGTACTAGCATTATGAGATCAAGCTTAAAAATCTGCCAGGTTATTATTATGTCTTTTAGTCCACAAAAATTCAACTGCTTCGAATCGATACTTCCAGTGGTGAATTTTCTGTATCGAGTTGTTCAAACCATAGTTAATTTGGTACCCATGAACCAGCTTCCAAACCATCTGATTATTACCTTCAAAAATAACTTTGTGATATCCTCTAATCCAAGCTTGTTGCATTGATATGAGTAATGCTTGAAACTCTGCTTCAATAGCCGAACCACCTCTTGTCCAAGACTACTACTTGCAGTCAGAAAGATACTACCATCATCTAAAAAAACCAGCCTGATTTGGCTAGTGAAATATTATCACGAAAACTATATTCGTAGTTGCATTTGACAAAACCCACAGTCAGACGCTTCCAATTAGAAATCATCGACCTGGTGCTAGAAATATAAATGTTCGAATTTTCTGAAAATGATAAGTTATTCGCTGATATCCATTCCATAGCATCTCTTTCTCTATCTCGCACCGTTGAAGACCAAGATGTAGCACGTCGTTGGTGAAGGAGGACATTCCTACTTTTCCATAATCTCCATAATGTGTGTATAGGAAGTTGGTAAAAATACGAAGACAACCCAGGAGTAGCAATGAACCGTAGTAGCGCATCCAATTTTTCATCAAAACCCAAACTCATGTTAACAATTTCCGGGATTGCTAAATTGATACCTATCCAAGTCGCTTATGCAAAGCTGCAAGTGAAGAAGAGATGATCTAAAGATTCATCATCCATAGATCTCCTACACTGTGCATCCATAGTGATTCGAAGATGTTTAAGAACAGTACCCGTTGCAACTACATTCGACAAAAGTCTCCAAAGAAAGTGCCGCAGTATTGGAGCAGTATTCAATTTCCAAATACGTTGTTTGAGAATAATAGTACCCTTCGGAGGCCTAATGGAATGGTTGGTGACAAGTTGAGTTGCTAGCCAATATCACGATTTTATAATATAGATACCAGAAGTCGTGTAATTCCAACCAATTCGATCATCACGATTGTAAGAACCAATCCAAAGTTTCAGGACCTCTTTAATATCATCAGGATGAATCAAATTCATAATTGTCCTTTTATTTAAACTACCAGTATCTTGATGAATGAGTTCTGAGACACATTTAACTGAGTGAGAAGAACCGTTAATATCACGCGGAGGCTGAGGGTGTGTAGGTAACCATTGGTTTGTCTAAATCTTTGTTTCTGAGCCACCACCAATAGTACAACAAAGACCTGATTTCACTAAATTTCTCCCTTCCAAAAAAGAATTCTAGAGAAAAGAACGTTTAGAACCAAAAATGCATCTATGATTGTAGATCCCGGGTAATACCGATCACGAAGAACCCGTACAGCCAGAGAATTTGGATTACAAATTAGTCTCCAAATTTTTTTGCCCACTAAAACCCAATTAAATGATTCAATGTCACGGAAGCCAAGTCTTCCCTCATTATTTGGCAAACTCAAACCCTTTTAGTTTCACCAATGCATTTCTTTATGACCCGATACTTTACTCTACCAGAATTGTGACAGAAGTCAGTTAATGTCTTCACAAATACCAATAGGAAGCTTGAAACATTTTATTGTGTAGATAGGTAAAGCCAATGCGACTGTCTTGAGTAAAATCACCTTTCTTACTTCAGATAGGAAACAAAATTTCCACCCTCTTGTCCTCTATTTAACCTTTTCAACAATGAATCTGAAGATTTTTTTTTTATTTCGTCCAATTTGTTCTGGTAATCCAAGATAATTACCAAACCTCTATCGTTGTGAATATTAAGGATACGACGCAATCGTGTCTTCATAGAAGCTTGGACTTTACTACCAAAAGTTATAGTCGACTTAGATAAATTTACAGCTTGTCCAGATGTCCTTTCATACTGATTAAGAATCGCCATTACCGAGGAGCATGATCTAGGTTGAGCTTGACAAAAAAATTAATCATCGTCAACAAAAACTAAATGGTTAATTGTTGGTCCTCTTAAACTTATTTTCATTCCTCTAATCTCTATGAAGCCCTAGCTCTCTTCATTAAATGGCTTAAAACCTCACCACAAAGTATGAAAATAAATGAAGATAATAGATTTCCTTGTCGGATACCACGGGTAGGAGTGATTGAGCCAAATGGAACCCCATTAATAAAGACAAAAAAGTAGTCGATTAAATACAAGCATAACCCAATTAATCCAAATTGGCGAGAATCCCATATGGTGCATAGTTTCAAAAATAAATGGCCGTTCAAGTTGATGATATGCTTTTGAGATATCTGTCTTGATTGCCATATAAGATTTAGCCCATCTCTTCTTTGACTTTACTGAATGAAGCATTTCCTATACTACAATCACAATGTCTAATATATTCCTCCATGGTATAAAAGCAGCTTGTTCCTCACTCTTTAAATCTGGTAATTGTATTTTTAGTATATTCACCAGAATCTTACTAATGAGTTTATAACAAACATTGCAAAGAGCAATACGAAAAAATTCACTTATTGTTTTGAGTGCATCCACTTTCGGAATTAAACATATGTGGCTGTGATTAGTTCCAACGTGCAAGGAGGATGATTCAAAGAAATGGTGAGCTTCAAAATAGACATTATCTCTTATGTCCGTCTAGAATTTTTGATAAAATGCTCCAGTGAAACCATTTGGTCCTAGGAAACGATCCGGACCAATAGCGAATAAGGCATTAGAGATCTCTTCATCAGAGACCGGACATGTGAGTTCAATGTTCATTGGATCAGATACACGTTTTTGAAAATCCGTGAAGACATCTGAGTAAGATTGTGATGTATCTCTTGAGGTATGAAACAAGTTACTGAAATAATCAATTGTGGCATCGCCAAAATTAGAGTCTCCTCTATGAATCATACCATTGGTATCCTTAATTGCCAAAATTATGTTCCGAGGTAAACGATCTTTAGTTGCATCGCAGAAAAACTTAGTGTTCCTGTCTCGAGTAGACAAGCAAGTGTTGCTACTCTTTAATTACCAATAAGTCTCATCCTCCTTATAAGCTTGTTGTAAATCTGTTTGAAGGTTATGAATCTCTGAGGTTGTTAATGCACCATTTGTGTAAGCGTAATCCAGAGAAGACTTAAGATATGCAATTTGCTAGGCTCTTTAGTATTGTTTTGTTTCTTTCACTGCGAGATTGATTTTCTGCAAGCTTGAGTTCGTTGATCCAGAGTCGCATCTCGTCATTGTCCTTTCCATGTGTCTAAAACAACATCCTTAAAACCTTCTTTGGAGAATAGTCTTTTATCATAACGAAATTGACCCCTTTGTGAACCAACAAACAGACAACATTGAGTAACCAATGGTTGATGATAAGAACTCCTAAAAGGTAGAAACTCAACAAGTGCTGATGGAAACATGCTCAACCACTCAATTTTAGACATCGACCTATCAAGGCAACACCATACATTATAAGAGTAATGAGAACCAATCCATAAAATTTTATCCCCAATAAACTTTAAATCTTGAAATTGACAAGTGGTTAACATTATTCAAAATTAAATAAAAGAGGAATTAGGTCGACGAGTTCCACCTCTCTTCTCTGTATTATCCTTGATTTCATTGAAATCAACAGTGATGAACCAAGGTGAATTACGAGATATTACAATGCTTTTCAATCTTTCCCAAAAACTATTTCGAGAACTTGGGATCGGAGGTCCATAGACAAAAGAGAAATAAAACTGAAAACCGTTGCATTCCACTTGAACATCTATTTGCAGAAAATGAAACAACAGAAATAGAAATCGACTTCTTCCAAAACATATCAAGTCCTCCACTTATACCATGTGGAAGAACATTTACATAGTTTCCATACCCTAAGACAATACCTAGATCACGCACCACATCATCCTTCTACTTTGTTTAGGATAGGCATATAATGTTTGTGAGATAATTATGACATATCTCCTTTAGTCGTCAAACTGTCAAGTCATTGCCTAGATCTTGACAGTTCCAACATGTTTTAATCATGGTGCATTGGGTGGTTTAGGTGCCACCAAACCTTGAGTCTTCTTGATCCCTTGAGTGCTTGAAGAAGCTTCCATATCAACATTCCATTCACGAATTACTAATTTAGTTAGAGTAGCATTATCAGACATTCCATCGTGCTTCCTTTTCTTGGAGGTACCAACAACATTACTCGCCATTGGTTGTGGACCAGAGGAAGAAGCTATCGTTGTAAGCTAAGCTTGGGCCTCTTCTATAATAGGTTGATCATTCTCTAAAATTTCTTCAGGTGCCTGCTCTTATTCTTCAAAAATTAAATCTTCACCAAATCCATTTTCCAGAGTAGCAACTAGTTGTGGGGGTAATTCCTCAATGATTACACCACCATTAACATTACCATGGAGAGGTCCACTACCTCGACTATCATCCTCACTATCTGAAGAATTAGATCCACCATCATTTTGAAGAACACAAGCTCCAGTATCGTGTATGAGCATACCACATGCTTCACACACACCTCAGAGTCGCTCATAGCAAAACTGTAGCATGGTATTCACACCCGCTATAAACTGAAAGTTACGACAAAACCTTAGAGGCAGGTGGACATCCAAATTGAGGCAAACAAGAGCAAACTCAACTCTCGATGCCGTCTCCGCATCAAAATCGACATCCATAAGTGAGCCCAAAGCACGACCAATATGTGTTAGAACATTGCAGGTGAGATATTGCAGAGGAATTCCTCTGATCTGAACCCAAAATAGGATGTAATTGAGCATCAACAGACTCATGAGATGAGTCCATATTTGTAACACCAACAACCTGTCAGCAAAGGCCCACGGGCCACAACGCAGAACTGATTCCATCAAATCCTCTGAAGGAAAAACAAACTGGAAACACCAGTCTTCAATAGTACGGCCATTGATGAGACACGCAAGTCCCCATGTACAAGGCAGAGAAGCAACAATTGACCATAGGTTTTGCCTCCATGGGTTGGTAGGTCTTCCAACCACAACAAAGCGATTTTTCGCTTCAGCCTGGATAGTCACTTCAGATGTAAGAAGAAATGGTTCATCCATGGGACCAATGTCCAAATTGACGTTACAGTGAGATGAAACAGCCACTAGGAATTGAGTGGAGTTGCAGATGTATGTTAATAGAGATTTGTGAGAAATAGCATATAGGGAAATGAAATTGGAGAATCGGCCATTAATATACTTACGTCTCTCCAAACGAGTGAACATGAGGAGATCTGCCAGAAGAGGTGGAGGAAAGACCACGATCTCCACTTCGCTGGCGAAAATGACATAATCGTCAAAGAATTTGAAAATCGTAACCGTTAAAATATCGCCTAAAAATTGCCTCTCGTTAAATTTCTTCTTTGGGTAATTTTTGGATTACAAATTTTTTTTATATGGTTTTATAAAAAATTATAAGTTTTTTTGTAAGATTTTATAGACCAACTGTAAAATCAAACGTTCAAAATATTTTTGTGTTTTACTTAGTTTTGCAATGTCTTGTATAAATATTGATTGCTATATGATTACTCAAAACGTGATTTGTGCAATCTATCAAGTGATTTCAATCTATATTCATTTATTATTTTTCAAGATTCAGAGATCTTCATCATCGTATTCTTTGCCAAGTTTTTTTGAATCTTTATAACTTGACGTATAAAACCTTATAAATTATTTTGGCGCTTTAGGTTTGATTCACCTCCATATGTTATATTTTTTTAGATTTCAAAAGTACCCTTATAAAAACTACGCAAAAATTTGTTTATTCCTTTTTATAGGCTTTTATAAGTTCACTTATAAAAACTATTGACATAAGTTTGTTTATGAAATCCTTATAAAATCAAAATACTGAATATAATGTGTGTTAATTATAAGTTTTGTATAAGATTTATAAAACAACTTTTAAATAATACTTTTGTGTTTTTCTTAGTTTATAATATAGTATACGTGTTTTATAGATTTTATACAATTTGTTTATAAAACCATATAAAACTTTATGAAATCAAAGATTTTGAAAAGTATATCGTACAATGTAAATCTTTGTTTATAAATTATCTTATAAAACTTTATAAAAATCAATTTATAAGTTATCTTATTAAACCTTATAATATATTTATTTTAATTTTTTGAGTTACAATGATTCTTATGGGTTTAAGCATCAAGTTGGTCTATTAAACATAATGAAATTTTAAAATATTAAACTATTAAATTAAGTTTAATATGTATACTGAAATTTTAAACCACCAAGTTTAATTTGATATATTTATAGATAACTTAAAATAATTTAAAAATTTAATATGTCTATTAGATAAGATATTAAACATGTTAATTTCTAATTCAAAATGTTATATTATTTTAAAGAGTTGTTTCTTTTTTAAGGTAATAAATTTTCATATATGATAATAAATTATTATTATTTTTATATAAAAATCAATTAAATTTTAATATTAAAGGCAACTTAGTAACCAATCATGCTAAAATTAAACGTGGTGTTGACACATAAATTTTTTCATAAGAATCACTTCACTTATAATATATATGATTATTAAATTTTTCGTATCTAATAATGTGATTATTTCTATTAAATATTTGTTTTAATTTAGTATAAAAATAAATTAAATTTGAATAATAAAGGCAACTTAGTAACCAACTAAGCTGAAATTAAACGTGGTGCTGACATATAAAGTTTTTCCATAAAAATTACTTTTCTAATTATATGTATGATTATTAAATTTTCGTATCCAATAATGTAACTATTTCTATTAAATTTTCTTTAATACTAATATAAATAAATTATTTTAATATTAAAGGTAACTTAGTAATCAACCATGTTGAAACTAAACGTGGTGCTGACACATAAGCTTTTTTCATAAAAATCACTTCTCTAATAATATATATAATTCACAAGCTAGATTCTCAATAATTCTGACACATGGCATAAATGCCATAAAATCACTCTTTACAATTTTTTAAATTATTTTATTTAAGAAAAACCTTAAATAATCAATAAATTTAAACAAAAAAGTTCCTTAACATGATCTTCACCTCCTCCACTCCTCTCGTATCTTCTTTTCTTTTCCTCTTCAACGATGAAACACATCTACTAAAAAAAAAATTGCTCTTCCAGATAACCCAGGTTTTTGCATTTATAAAATTATACAAGTTAATCTACTTCTACAATGAATTTGTACATATCTATTAAGCATTGTTAATATTCCACATTAAAGGTGCACGTTACAGCAATGAACAACAATGGTTATTAATTTCATCATAAGAATCAAAAAGGTTTTGTAAAATCTCAAATCAAACATATTTGTTCTGATCAAAACATGACCAATTTAATCCTTTCTTCATACCAGCCGTTTTTTCCAAGTGAGAGTAGGATTGATTAACTTGTAGAGATTATAAAATTTAAACAACTATTTAATCTCTACAAGTTGATCAATACTACTCTGAAGTGGTTGAAGTAAATATGTAGCGTCCTTTTTCCTCTGTGATTAATATCCTAACTGGCGTCTTCTCTGCGACCAAAGTCCAAGTTTCTTACCATGGCTACCTCGTAAATGTCTTGTCTGCAACAAATGGGGACATGATTCTCAATCCTGTTCTTCCCAACATAATCCCTCCTCTCTCATTATACTTCGCAATAACTCAAGTCATAACGCTCCATCACTTGTGTCAACTTCTGCTGTCTCTAATACTGATAATCCTGTTGTTCCTATCTCTATGACTGATTCTATTGTGGTGCCTGGTTCCAAATCAACAAAGTTGGCTGTTGCTGATGCTGTACCTATTCCGGTTTCAGATCTTTCCCTGATTCCTGCATCTACTTCTCCTTTGGATGAATCATTTGCGGTACCATCTAGTACTCAGCCAACTAAGCGCTCTCTTTTAGAATCTGATGATGGTCATAAGTCTATTGACTGGACCACCATCAGAAAATCAGGTTGTATTTTCTCTAAACATTCTGCTTGTACTAAACTTGTTTCTCATTCTTCGTCAAATATCTTTCCTCGACCTGTCTCTCCTTCTAGGTTTCAGGTTTTGGAGAATTTTCATGAAGAAGGTGAAATTCTGGAATCTTCGACCAATTCCATTGATGTTTTATCCTATCCTTCAAAGCTCAAGTCCAAAGACATCAAACTCAATTCTGTTCAGTCCAGAAAGAGTGATAAAAATAAAGAGAATTTTCCTTCTTCAAGCCAGATTTCCACTAGGAAAACATCCACTCGAATATCATGACGTCTTTTTTTGGATGGAATGTTCGTGGTTTCAACAAACCACGTAAACATTTAGTTGTTAAGCACTGGATTGATGAGGTCAAGTCACTGTTTGGTTGCATTTTTAAGACTAGAATCCTTGAGCAGAATAGTTCTTCAATCATGAAATCGTGTTTTCCTGACTGGAATTTTATGAAAATTATGACTTTCACAGGCTTGGTCGTATCTGGTTTGGTTTTTCAGCTGTTGTTCAGGTCACTCTTCTAGTGAAAAGTTCTCAACATATTACATGTATTGTTTCCATTGTTGATTTGGGGATTTCTCTTATCTGTTCGGCCATCTATGTTTCAAATTTTGAGTGTGATTGTAGGCATTTTTGGTGTGATATTCTCACACTAAAAAGTAGCTATGCTCACCTTGATCTCCCTTTGGTTCTTATTGGTGATTACAATCAGTTTTTGTCTTCTAATGAGCAGTCCAACACCTCTTCTTGTTTCCCTTCTCAACTTGGTATGAGGAATTTTCAAGATTTTACATTTTCTTGTGATATCACAGACCTTTCTTTTACCGGTCCTCTCTTGACTTGGTCCAATAAATGACCAAATGAACCGATTGGTAAAAAGCTTGATCACTGTCTTGTTAATGCTTCTTGGATGGTTTCATTTCCTAAGTCATTTGCAGCTTTTGAAACTAATGGCATCTCTGATCACTCTCGATGTCTAGTGCATCTAGTAGCTCCTTCTTTGGACAGTCGTAAACCGTTTTGCTATTTTAATTTCCTTTCTGACCTTGAGCAATTTCTTCCATTGATTAAGCAGTCTTGGTCTTCTTCTGAGCCCCTGTTTCACTCTCGTTCCGCCATCTACAAGTTTCATCGCAAATTGAAGCTTCTAAAGCCCATTTTGCGCAATCTAAATCGCTCTAAATTTGGTAATATACCTGCTAGGACAAAGATTTCTTTTGAAGATATGTGCAGAGCCCAGAGTGCTGCTCTTTTACAGCCTGACTCTACTTCTTTTTCGGCTGTTACTGAGGCTACTTCTCGATGGCATAAACTTGTTTTTCTAGAGGAACAATTTTTTAAACAGAAATCAAGGATTAAACAGCTCAAAGAGGGGGATCAGAATTCTACATTTTTTCATCGTATCACCCAAACTCGTGCTGCTAAGAACACTATCAGGCGTATTACTACTGAATGTGGAGTGGTTCTCACGAATTTGGCAAGTATAAAAGCTGAGGCAGTTAACTACTATAAATCCTTTCTTCAAAATAATCCTCCTGTTGATCCCATTGATCTCTCAAGCCTTGTTGATCAGTCTTGCTCCTCAATTTTTGCTGATTATCTAGTCTCTCCTATTTCTCGGGAGGAAATTGTAAATGTTGTTCGATCTCTTCCTTCTAATAAGGCTCCTGGACCTGATGGTTTCCCTGTTGAATTTTTCAAGTCTGCTTGGAGTGTTATTGGGAGAGATTTCATTGTTGCTATTCAATCTTTCTTCATTTATGGATATCTTCCTTCAGGGGTTAATGCCACGGCTTTGTCGCTTGTTCCTAAACATTCAGAAGCCACTTCCATGAAAGATTTTAGGCCTATTGCCTGCTGCAACTTAGTATACAAGGTTATTTCTAAAATCTTTGCTAACCGTTTAAAAACAATTCTGCCTGATGTTATTGCTCCTAATCAGACTGCTTTTGTTAAGGACAGACTCCTTCTTGAGAATGTGTTGTTAGCATATGAGCTTGTCAAGGATATCATAAGAGTTCTATTTCCTCTCCTTGTGCAGTAAAGTTCGACATTGCCAAAGCTTTTGACACTCTTAATTGGTCATTTGCTACCTCAGTTCTTCGTGCAATGGGGCTCCCAGATCTATTTGTTGATTGGATTTATACATGTATCTCTACTGCTTCATTCTCGGTCTCTATTAATGGTGAATTGGAGGGGTTCTTCTCTAGTTTTCATGGCATTCAAAAGGGTTGTTCACTCTCTCCTTACCTCTATCTGTTGATGAATAATGTGCTGTCAAAACTTCTTAATCAAGTAGCTGAAAGCTCGATATTTGGTTACCATCCCTCTTGTAAAGATGTGAAGTTAACACATCTCAGTTTTGCTGATGACATTCTTGTCTTCTCTGATGGTTCTCCAAGGTCATTGCAGGGTATTATGGATGTCATGTCTCAGTTTGGCAAGGTTTCAGGCTTGCATATCAATGTAGCTTAATATTCCATTTTCGTTTTTGGGAGAAATTCTTCGTCTATCATTTCGGCTTCTGCTGCTGCTGGTATTCCCATTTGCATTCTTCCTATAAGGTATTTGGGTCTTCCTCTCACTTCCAAAATGATGTCAAGATCTGATTATAAACCCCTCCTTGCTAAGATTCGTTCTCGTATGACTTTTTGGGCTGCTAAATATTTTTCTTATGCTGGTAGACTGCAACTCATCAAATCAGTAATCTCTAGCATTTTCAATTTTTGGTGCTCGGCTTTTAGAATTCCTCAATGTTGCTTGGATGAAATTGAGACAATGTGCTCAACTTTCTTGTGGTATAGGTCTCCTAACATTCTACCAAAGCTAAAGTCAAATGGGCGGATATTTGTTTACCCAAGCATGAGGGTGGTCTTGGCCTCCGTTCTTTAAGAGAATCTTCTAAAGTTTTTGCCTTGTAGTTGATTTGGCATATTGTATTTTCTAAGTCTTCTTTATGGGTTGATTGGATTCATAAGTATCTGCTTCAAAAGGGCTCCTTTTGGGATATAAAATCTTCCTCTCTTGGTTCTTGGATGTGGCATAAACTTCTTAAACTCAGAACTGAAGCTTATCCCTTCTTTAGATTGTCATTAAATCTGGTTTGGACTCCTCTTTGTGGTTTGATAATTGGAGTGGTGTAGGTAAACTAATAGATCTGGCTAGCAATAATGGTACTCGATTTTTTGGCTTGCATCGTAATATCTCTGTGGCTGAGGCGTTGTCCAATCCTCTTTGGCTTAATCACTCTGCTTGTATCAGGAGATTTCCAGCCATCTATGGTATTGTATCTCAGTATCTACCATTTGTTTCGGTTAACGGCTCAGATTCTGTCCTTTGGAGAGTCTCTTTGATTGAGTTTAAGGACTACTTCTCTTCGGCATCTACTTTGCAGCAGATAAGATCTCGAGGTATTAGTGTTAATTGGTACAAGCTCATTTGGTTTCCTCAGGGAATTCCTCGTCAGTCCTTTATTGTTTGGCTTGCTTTCAAAGACAAGCTCTCCACCGGTGATAGAATGAGAACTTGGGGTCTAACTCGTGGCTGTACTTTTTGTGGTGAACCGAATGAGACTCGAGATCACTTATTCTTTGCTTGTCCTTACAGTTTTACAGTTTGGAGTGAGCTTTGTGGTAACTTGCTTGGGCAGACTATTACTCCCGACTGGCATGATACTATCTTTGATCTCCTAAGCTTCCGATTTAGTTTTGTTGACAAGGTTATTGTCTCCTTGGCCTTCCAATCTGTTCTCTATCACCTTTGGAAAAAGTGGAATGCAAGGATTCATGGCCGTGTTTGGTCTTCATCTTCTGCTCTTGTTCGTTTGATTGATAGACTCATTCGTAACTGGATTTCATCACTTCACTATGTTTTTCCTCATAGGTTACATAATCTTCTTCAAAGATGGTTCGAGTTAAGATTACCCTAATTTTTTATTTAGTAGTATGTTTTTTCTACTTTGCCATATGTACTTAACTTTTTTTTGATGATCAATATATTTCACATTTCTTAAAAAAAAAGACACAACAACTGAAGAGGACCTCATTATTAAATTTGTTTTAGATTGTTTTCAACTAGGATCTCTGCTTTAATTTGATTTACTTTTGTAAACGAATTTTGTATCCAATTTGGATCTCATAAGTCTTTATTTATTTTGTAAACAAAGCCACTCAATACAAAAAATAAAATCTATATAAAGTTTCGAATGTAGAATCGAAAGACAAAAGAATTGTATCTATCAAACTAATATGAAAAGAAAAACTAAAGGAAAGAACCAGAGTCCAATCAAAACAACACAGTTTGAAATGCTGGTGGTGGTCCCATATTGATGAGGTCATCAAACACAACACCTACCTGATTAAAGTACAAAACATTAAAAAAATCCTAGTTATATAGAAGGATCCACACACAAGATTTTGAAACCATCACTCTTCGGGAGAAATTTATCGATGCAGTCAGAGTACTACTCTGAAGATGTTTGAATTTGTATGCTGATAGAATCAGAACACAACATGAATCCATGAGCTGAAGTTACACAGAAGACAAAGATGTTAGAATCAACTCAATAACAAGATCAGCACAGAGTTTGCATTCTAACACTTATTCAGCTATTTTAACTCAAGTTGTTCCTCGTCACTTTGAGATAAAAATGGCGAGATTGAAAGTGTTTGAATTGACCTGACAACTTGAGGAACAGATCGCTGAAGATTGACCAGAAAACTTGAAGAACAGATTGCTGAAGAATGACCAGACAACTTAAGGAATAAACCAGAGAAGATTGATCAGATATTAAATGCATGACTGAAGATGTGGTGAAGCAGCACGTTAAAAATGAATCAACAAGTCATCGTAACAAAGTTGGAGTTCGATGATGTGTCCAAGACAAGTTGCTGTTCCAGACAAGATGTGTTCCACACAAGAAGTTTGTTCTTGGGAGATTAAAGCTAAGAAGTTGTTCTCGATAAGTGATTGTATGAAGTTGTTCTAAACAAGAGGCTATCTGAAAACAAGTATCTAACAAGTGGCTAAGCTAGACGAGAAATATATCAGCTAAAATGTCAAGTTTCCTTGTTCAAGAAAAGTCAAGGTTGAGCTAAGCGAAGACTTGCTGACCAAGGTGTTGATCAGGACAAGTAGCTGTCAACGGAAACCACAGGTTGCTGTCAAGCAGAAATGGAAACTTGACTATTCTTGTGAGTTTCCATTTTAGGGAGATTTGGGTGATTCTAGGGTATGTTGTACGCCTTATAAAAAGGCTAGGAGGGTTGTGGCCGCCCAACACTCTAGAGACATTGGGAGAGTTTTTGTTTAAGGTTTATAAAGAGAAAACTCTTGAGAGCCATTGTTGGGGTTTGAGTGTTGTTTCGTTTTGTGTTGGTGAGAATTGTAACCAGCATGTGTAAGACTTTTTAAGAAAAGTTTACCTTATTAAAATAAGTTGAAGCGTTGGATCGGCATTTTCCGATCAAAATTTGTGTGTCTTAGTCTCTATACTTTTATAATTGGTATCAGAGCCAACCACCTAACTAAATCAGGTGAGATCCTGGGGAAAGTATGGAGAATAGACCTTAACTCATGGTAGTCAGAGAACCGTCGATGTTGGATCCAAACAACTATGGTCATTGGACAGTTCAGATGAAACATATCATAAAAGGGATTGATGAAGAGGCTTGCGAGAGTGTTGAAGATGGATGGAAACCACCAACTGTGAAGAATGGATAAGAAGATGTCCCTAAACCAAGGAATAGATGGACAACTCTAGAGAAGATATAGTCCAAATACAATTCCAAGGTGCTGTCAGCCATCTTCACCACTCTGGCACCAAATCAGTTTAGTCTAGTACAAGGATGTACAATTTCAAAGGAGGCATGGGATATTCTACATGTATCATTTGAAGGAACCTCTAGGGTGAAGCGGACTAGAGTTGACATGCTGGTAACACATTTTGAAGCTCTCACTATGGAAGAACATGAATCCATACAGTCATTCAGCAACAAACTCAGCTCTTTATCTCATGAAGCTTTGGTCCTAGGAAAGGTCTACAAAGATAAGAAACTAGTGAAGAAATTTTTGCGCTGTCTTCCTACGAAATTCCATGGACATCGATCTGCTCTCGAGGTAACATGAAATTCTGACAAAATGAGTTTTGCTGAAGTTGTTGGTATGATGTAGGCATATGAAATTCAACTCAATAACAGAATTGAACCTCATCACGGGAAAGGAATTGCCCTGTTGGCTGAAGGTAAAATCAAACCACAGAAAGATAATCTAGACAACCAAGTGAGATTGATCGTGAAGAATTATCTCTGGAAGTTTGAAAGAGGACAGAGAAGGGACAATCTTATGTCTGTGAGACAGATGTCAGAGATGGAATAACAACAATCTGACAAAAAGTGTCTGGAGTGTCAAGGATATGGTCATTTCATAGTTGACTGTCCAACTATCAAAAGGAAGATGACAACAAAGTGCTTCGAGTGTCAAGGGTATGGTCATATTAAATCTGATTGTGTAGGGAGTTCAAAGCGAAAAGATAAGACAACATCATTAAGCTGGAGCAAGAGTGACACAGAAGATGAAGGTGGGAAAAATGATTTGGATGTGCATGTGGCACAATTTGATCTGGTCGAGTTATCAGAAGAAGTAGATCATGTGGCTGGTAACAAGGAGATAGAAGACATATGTCTTTCACTATGATCAAGTTGCTGAAACTGACCAGGACTTAGAAGAAGAGGATGATTTGGGATTGTCTCTTGTCGATGAACAACATATTGTTTGTCAACACCTTGATGATCTGAAAGAGAAAAACAGCAAGCTATCTCTGAGAACAAGTTTCTGTCAGAAAAAGTTCAGAAACTTGATACTGAGTTAGAGATTGAAATGGGCAAGAATACAGAACTTGAAAGTCAGCTTTCTGAACAACTCAAGAACATCAAGATGCTCACTAAAGGTACAAAAGATCTTGACAGGATTTTGCAGTCTGGACGCATAGACAAAGCAAATTGGGGACTAGGATATTAAGGAGCTGAGAATACAACTACAAAAACCATCTTTGTTAAAGCGCAAGGAACAAAGTCTGCTCCTAAAACTGAGCACAAAGCAACCAGAGAATCCTAAACAACCTCACGAGTACCTGCCAAATCCCAAGACTCTGGTCATTTGAACCAGTACTCGCATAAAGTTTACAAGCAAAAATTACTTGATTGTTGGTTTTGTGGAAAGAATGGTCATATAAAAGCTCAATGTCACAGCTATCTGAACAGAATCAAGGAAGCGATTAAGTATGAAAAAGTATACTGGAAAAAAATGATGAAGAATAGAATTTGGGTTCAAAAGCATGATATTGTCATGATCATGTTACAGGACTTTCGGTATTGTGATAAGAAAAGATCACGAGACATGAAGGGCACACATGTTAGTAGGATAAAGTCTAAGATTTTACCAGACAAACAAATAGCGATTTGTGGTGAGGCAAGAAGAAAGACTAAGTCTTGGAAAACACACGTCTATGGAACAAGTCCAAGCACAAGGGTTAACTGGAGGAAACAATGTTGTGATGTAGTATATAATAGCCGACTGTCTAACCACTTAAGATACATATGGTGTCATTCCCAGTAATCCATAGACACAAACATATGGTACGCCATTTGAATGATAAATAACCGTACCGTAAATCATAAATAGTTGTTTGTGAATATTTCATTTTTTGTCATTGATTTTCTGAATTGATTGTGGGAAGCTGATAGTAATTGATCATATGGACACATGGAGACAATATGCTTAGTTATTCACCAAACTATTGGATTTAATCCAATTTTGTTGAACTAAACATGGTTTTGGTATTTGTGAGTTTGTGCTGATTGGAGACAGGAACATTATCTGTAAAAGAATGGCAAAATTCTGAAAGATGAAGACTGATATCAGGTTTGATTGAACCTATGGAAAATAGCTGCCTGTCATGTCGTTCTGTGTTGACTTTGTGAAAAGGGCAATGTAATTGTGAACCAGGATGTCAAAGAGCTGAGAAGAGCAACTGTATCAGCTGGCTGAGAAGTCAAGTGATGCCCCTAATACAGCACTGTGTCATATCATGGACCAGTGATACATATGAGAACACCGAGTTGAGTAGTCAAGTGATACTCGTATTCCAGTGCATTCAAGTGGGTGAACACTGAGTCAAGAAACCAAACAATAATTTTTTCACTTCACGTGTAGTTAAGTGTGTGTATCAAAAAAAAAAACAAAAAGAAAAGAAAAAAGAAAAGAAAAGATGATTTCGTGGATACACACAACCTTGTGTCCCTCCAAAGGAAATTCCGGCTGCATGTTTCACGGTGTCACAAATAGAGTGCTGGAACACGCACAGGATAAAGGCATGTCTGGTGAAAGACTAGCCATATATCTTGGATCTGATCGAAAGTCTCGATGATTAAGATGCATAATTGTGCTTTAAGGATCCAAGTTCAACTTGTTAATAATCAGCATATTTCAAGGTATTGAGTTAAGTAATTTGATTTTCAAAGGATTTAATTCTTGATATGTGTTCATATGATCAATCAACTCTCTGGGTCATTCAATCGTTTATGAATCTCATTTCTAGTGTGATTGTAGACAACTTTATGTGGAATGGATTTAGGCCTAACAACTTGTGTTCCTCTATCAAAGAGATTTTTTCTTGTTAAGTGTGCACTAATCTGTTTGCCAAGTGTACTAGGCGTGACCTTCAACATTCATACCTTCGTTAAATTATTTAGCTCATAGGAAAGGTTGACACGTAATAGGTGACTCTTCTGATGCTATTATTCTGTTCAAACACATGTTTGTTTTTAACTTAGTTGTATACTCAAGCAAGGGGAGAAATGTTTGACTGAGGGGGAGTTTCTGTTCATGAGGCGATGTAGATGTAGTTTATGTATTTGGTCTCATCTTAGTTAACAGAACTGTGTTTAACAAGACAAGTTGAATATCTCACTAATGCTAGATGAAATCTCTCTAGTGGTTGTCGGGTATCTTATTTTGCATGCTCTCCTTAAGTGTGTTTCAGGAACAATAGCAAGAAGTGCTTGAGCATCAAACTAAGTTGAAAAGGAGGAGATTGAAGATGTTTGAATTTATATGCTGACAGAACCAGAACACAACATGAATCAATGAGCTGAAGTTACACAGAAGACAAAGATGTCGGAATCAACTCAATAATAAGATCAGCACAGAGTTTGCATTCTAACACTTATTCAGCTATTTCTAACTCAAGTGGTTCCTCGTCACTCCGAGATAAAAGGGGGAGATTGAAAGTGTTTGAATTGACCAGACAACTTGAGGAATAGATCGCTGAAGATTGACCAGATAACTTGAGGAACAGATCGCTGAAGAATGACCAGACAACTTGAGGAATAGATCAGAGAAGATTGATCAGATATTAAATGCATGACTGAAGATGTGGTGAAGCAGCACATTAAAAATGAATCAACAAGTCATCGTAACAAAGTTGGATGATGATGTGTTCAAGACAAGTTGCTGTTCTAGACAGATGTTCCACACAAGAAGTTTTTTTCTTGGGAGATTGAAGCTAAGAAGTTGTTCTCGACAAGTGATTGTATGAAGTTGTTCTAAACAAGAGGCTATCTGAAAACACGTATCTTACGAGTGGCTGAGCTAGACGAGAAACATATCAGCTAAAATGTCAAGTTGCCTTGTTCAAGAAAAGTTAAGGTTGAATTGGGCAAAGACTTGCTGACCAATGTGTTGATCAGGACAAATAGCTGTCAATGGAAACCACAGGTTGCTGTTAAGCAGAAATGAAAACTTGACTTATTTTGTGAGTTTCCATTTCAGGGAGATTTGGGTGATTCTAGGGTATGTTGTAAGCCTTATAAAAAGGTTAGGAGGGTTTGCGTGGCCGCCCAACACTCTAGAGATATTAGGGGAGTTTTTATTTAAGGTTTAGAGAGAGAAAACTCTTGAGAGCCATTGTTGGGGTTTGAGTGTTGTTTCATTTTGTGTTGGTGAGAATTGTAACCAGCTGGTGTAAGACTTTTGAAGAAAAGTTTACATTAATAAAATGAGTTGAAGCGTTGGATCGGTGTTTTCCGATCAAAATTTGTGTGTTTTAGTCTCTATACTTTTTCATACTCGACCAGATTGCGCCTTTTGCGGAGACAAGTCTATCGTTTGTAAAGACGCATCGCACAGATGAACAAGCTGGTGGAGAAGAGGTTAGTACGGACAAAGATACATCAGACATAGTCGAAAGGCTTTCGACCACACTCAAACAACTATCGGTCAACCTGGATGAACCATTAACCATGGTACACAAAAGCTCAACCCTTGCATGTATAACCTTGACTGCAATCCGTACGACATCACCAAACTGCCAACAACATCGGTCTGCCACATGCTCCTCCCAAACCATGTACGATTTCAATTCGATAGCCATGTTTAACCTTAGTTTTTGAGTCTAAGTCTGAGTTTGTTTCAACCGAATTAAGACAACTCTAGTCACCAAATGTTGTGGTGAACTATTTGCATTATTCAACCTTTTTATTTTGTTTTGCTCAAACTCATCGCTTCACTTAAGTGTTGCGTCATTTATTTCCATTTTCAAGTCTGTATTTTGTCATTGAGTAATTCATAGAAAGCCCAAAACAAATGAACCTTTTATAATTTATAAGGTTACTTTCCGACATTTGTAACTTTTTACGCAGTATTAATAAAGAAACAAACATTTCATTTGAAAGAAAATGATACAAAAAATTTTAAACCTAGAATATAAGACCTAATATAAGAAAAAAAAAAGCAAATAAAAAACAGAGAACAACATAGCCAATAAATAACAACTTAAATGAGATGAAATTGTGATGGAGGCATTAAACTGTGTGAAATATAACAATGATTAATCTAAAGATTTTAGCTTTGCATTAAACAAATTATAATAAACCAAAAGTATTTCCGACTTAAAAGCACTACTTTGAGTCCATAGGAAAGAGGTTCCGAAAATGGCATCGTTACCAAACAAAAATTTAGTAGAGGTGGCCTGAATATTAAGCAAAAATAGTTTTAAATAACTCGGATCCTCAGTGTCAACCTGTTAACCGATTCTCGTTGCGTAAAGTGGACACCAGTGACAGAGGTATTGAAAGAGAGGAGGTGTCAATTGATCCCATGAAAATTGTAAAAACATTGTATAGTTTAGTTTTTGACATAAAATTGACCATTCAAAAATGAAATTTTTGATCCCATCAAATATATAATTAAGTAAAAGTTAAACCCCTTAAAAATATATGTGATATTAAACCAGTCTAATATACAATAAAAAGTACATATTTTTTGACACTAACTCTAAATAATCAACTCTTGTTTGTTTATTTATTATATTTTGGGATTAAATTTACTGTTATTTTGTTTTCATTTTTTTCTTTCAATTAATACAAATCATATTTCTAAATCCAATTAAAAAAATTGTTTGTTCCTTTAATTTACTTCAAACCAGAAATTTTACTTGTCAATTTCATTTCATATAGATTAGAATATATGAGTATCATTTAGAATATGTGTGAACTTAGTATATATTTTGTGGTAAACTGAGTGAATACCACTTGATAGTTGTAAAATTAATAATTTGACCATGATAACTTCAATATTAGATAAATAACAGTTATTTACATCAATGTTCCTACGAACTCATTTAAGTGATAGTAATAAATTGTGTAAACTGGTAAAATTTTGTTTACCACGATAATGAATTGGGTATATAAAAGTAGTAGGGAGAAATAAGAGTAATAAAAGGAGATTAATGATCAGATAATAGTGTATTTTACACAATAGTGACATAGTTAACAGTATAATAAAAACTATATACGATAACAAGTTGTGTAGATTGATAATAGAGGATTTACAGCAATAACTATAAATATATTGCAAGAAATTTAAAAATAAACATACAACACAATATATAATATGTGTTTTATTTTTATATTATTGATTTACTATTGTTGAATTTTGTGTTTATTTATGAAATTTTGTGTACGATTTGTTTACTTAGTTTAGAAATAAATTCTTTTTTTTTCAACGTTGGGTTGATAAGGTTCGATCTATAGCCTTAAACCCATCTCAAAATTTCTTTTTAGGCTACCATAATGCAGCGGGTAGGAATCGAACCCTGATGCCAAATCATTAGCTGGATCATCCTAACTACCAGACTGAGAGCAATTCAAATTTTTTTTTTCTTAATTTAAATTTGGTTAGTTCTAATATGCTTGTTTTCTAGATTACAGTGAAAACATATTTTAAAAGAGAATTTGAAACAACTTCTGGAAAAATGTTTAAAAGAAAAGTCCTTTACATCTTTTAGTGTATCAATATTTGAGGTTAATTTTGACTTTACCGATAACTAATATTTTCAAGATGTTTCTTTGCAACGAATTTTGTGAAAACTAACAAAATTGAATATACAGAATTGAATATGTGATTAGTTTTTAAATAATTGTGTACTTTGATTTAATGGAAGATAATTGTTTGATAAAACGATAAATGAGTCACTTATGAAAAGGTTTCAAAATATGGAGAAACTTAGAATAGTTTTTTAGTATTTTTTTTGTCATAAATTTACTTGTATATTAGTAAGTTCTTTTAGTTAAATTTTTTTGATATAATGTGCCTCAGACTAAAATGAGTTTTAGATCCGCCACTGCCACTTATGGACACAGTCAATATCCAAACTTCCCTATTCCGTTGTCATTGTGATTAAGAGACGTCACAAAACTCTTATTTAATCTTTTTAATGCACAAAATGGGAAGAGACTAATACAAATGTAAAACTTGAGGAAGTCTAAAAGATGAGAAGGTGAAGTCATGTATGATGACGGAGCAATGAATGTAGAGTTATGTAGATTAAGAATTAAGGACACAAGTTACACAAACAAAGACAATAAGAAGTCATAATATGTATAAGTGATGCAAATGTAAGTCATATGGAGCTGAAGAGGTAGAAGACAGTGATTAGTGATGATGATGAAACGAAATCTTAAAATTGAGGATAGTGTAGTTTAAGTGGATTAATCTATGCTAAACCACCCAATACAGAGAGTATAAATTATATTTATATATATATTAGAAAAAATACAATTTAAGAAGATAATATCAAAGAGTATATAATATTTGGTCAAAAGAAATTATTATTATTATTTTTTTCAAATACCTATAAATGACTGATGATATTGTGTGGACTTTCTCTTTGCTCGTATAATCAATGTATATTCAAAGAGATCAACATATATACAAAGAATGATTAAAATACTTCACATTATATATCTAATTACTCAAATAGTCTACATTATTTTTTTTTAAAAAAAGAGGTATGGGAAATATTTATAACAAAATAGATTATCATTAACAAAATAGATGATTATTTGTATTATAAAAATGTCACTCAAAAATGAAAACAAAAAGATAAACTTTTTTTCTGTCTCGTTTCTCTCTCTTCGCTTTCTATTTTTCTTTTTTTTTTCTTTCTCTCTCTTCGTCTTTATATCTTTTTATTTCTCCTTCTCTCTCTATCAAACTCCACCAAACAACAGCTCAACTTTACCAAACTAAGTAAAAAAACCTAATTCCACCAAACTAATGTTCAAATTCTTGTAAACCAAAGCTCAAATTCTCTCAAACTAGAGCGCATGTTCTACCAAACTCGACCAAACTAGCTCAAACTCTTTCATACCAAAACTCAAACTCTAGCAAGCTCCACCAAACTAAAGCTCAAACTTTTTCAAAATAAAGCTCAAACTCTACTAAACTCCACCAAATGAAAGCGCAAACTCTACCAAACTAAGTAAAAAATTCGAGCAAACTCTACCACACAAAAGCTTTCTTCAAAACCAAATTTCAAACTCTACCAAACTCCAACACACTAAAACTCAAACTCTTACACACTTATGCTCAAACTCTACCAAACTCCACCAAATGATAGCGCAAACGTTACCAAACTAAATAAGCTTTTCGAGTAAACTCTACCACACTAACGCTCAAACTATCAGAATAAACTCTACAAAACTATGTAAATTATTCAAGCAAACTCTACCACACTAAAGGTCAAACTCTTCCAAACTAAAGTTCAAACTCCACCAAACTCTACCAAACTATCAGAGCAAACTCTGTCAAATTATAACTCAAGTCCGACCAAACTCTCCCAAATTATCAGAGCTAACTCTACCAAACTAACCTAAAAAGTTGACTAAAGTCTGCTAAACTAACCTCAAACTCTTTCAAACTATCAGAGAAAAATCTGGCAAACTATTAGAGAAAACTCTGCCAAACTCTCCCAAACTATTAGAGCAAACTCTGCCAAACTAACCCCAAAAGTCGACCAAACTTTGCTAAAGTAACCTCAAACTCTACCAAAGTCATTCAAACTATCAGACAAAACTCTGCAAAACTATTAGAGCAAACTGTGCCAAACTATCAGAGCAAACTCAGCCAATCTCTCCATAACTATCAGACCTAACTCTGTCAAACTAACCCTGAAAGCCGGTCAAACTTTGCTAAACTAACTTCGAACTCTACCAAACTCTTTCAAACTATTGGAGCAAATTCTGCCAAACTATCAGAGCTCATTCTACCAAAATAACCCAAATATTGACCAAACTCTATCAAACATGCCTCAAACTCTACCAAACTCTTCCATGGCCTCGTAACTCATCTGCTTGAAGACTATAAGAATGTTCGAACATCTTCTCAAACATCATCTTGAAGAAGATGTCTGGTTCGAGCATCTTCTTGATGTATGGTTCGAACATCTTCTCAAAACATATATTTTATTGAAGTCAAATCATTGTTGTATAAAGCATGCACTGTGGATGGCAAAGCAGTGAGGAGGAGATACAAAAAGAAATTGCACAAGAAGAACAACGAGATGTAAAAGTAGTTTTTCTTTGCTTTCTTCTCTCACTTTTTATCTGCATTTTTGTTGCACATATACTCCATTTGTTTCTTACACACTGTCCACAATTATCTATGTTTAAATTCTTTACAGCGAGTTTTATGCTCTCAATCAACTTAAGGTTATTAAACAAGTTATTAGAAGCACATGAGTTAATAACAAGAAAATTAGCCAGTTTGTGAGAGTAGTAAGTGCTAGTTCTATGTTATCTATCAACCTAAGGTTACTAATAATGTGGTGGCCTTTTGGTCATTTCACTTGTTTGGTTTGAGATGTAGATGGATTTTCCACCACTTATCCTTTTGTGTCGCCCATTCTCTTGTAGTGATTACACACCGTGCTTATTCCACCATCATGATTGTATAACACACTAATTGCTAAGCTGAGCTCAACATGATTCATATCAGAGAGCCTTAGATTCTCTATTCATTGGACTATAATCCTATCACCATTAGCTATGTCTACATTCCCTACAACTAGTTGTATGTTCTCTATCAACTTAAAGTTACTAAACAAGTGGTAAGAAGAACCTGAGTCAATAACAAGAGAGTTGTAAGTGCTAGTTCTATGTTCTCTATAACCTTATGGTTACTAATAATGTGGAGGCCTTTTGATTTTTCCACTTGTTTGGTTTGAGATGTAGATGGAAAATCCTACACTTATCCTTAATGTGACCCACTCTTGCAGTGATCACAAACCATGCTCCTCGTACCATCATACTTGTATAACATCTTATTTGCTAAGGTGAGCTCCACACGATTCTTATTAAAGAGTCTAAAATTCTCAACTCCTTGTACTATAATCCTATCACCATTAGCTATGTCTACATTCCCTAGAGCTAGTTCTACGAACTTTATCAGTTTAAGGTTACTAAGCAAATAGTGAGAAGCACATGAGTCAATAACAAGAACGTTCGCCGGTTTGTGAGAATACTAAGTCCTATTTCTACGTTCTTTATCAAGTTAAGGTTACTCATCACGTGGTAGTCTTTTAATGCCTCCACTTGTTTGGTTTGAGATGTATATGGATTATCAAACACTTATCCTTGGTGTCGCCCATTCTCTTGTAGTAATCACTAATATACCTCATTTTTATGGGTTTTGAGCTCATTAATTTACATGTTTTCAGAATGATTCTCTGCATTTTAAAGTCTTTTCAGGTGAAAAACAGGTTAATTTCGGATTATACCTGTAGAGCATGGATTAGGACAAATAGGAGCAGTTTCTGATATTTTAGCAGAAGATTGGGGATCAAGCGATCAACCTCTTGATCGATTGATCACTCTCTTCACTGAGAGATGCGCTCGACGTGTTGATCGACTTGCATCTCTTGATCGATCAATCACTCTCCTCACTGAGAGCTGCGCTCGACCCATTGATCGACCCATACTTCATGATCGATCGATCAGGCTTCCCACTGAGAGCTATGCGCGACCCGACAATCGACCAAGACTTTTGTGAGATCAAGCACTCAACACTCATCGATCGATCAACCCTTTGATCGATCGATCCTCGACCCTACAAAGAGTAAAACCTAATTTTCCCTATTTTGCACCTGCGTTTTTAGAGACCTATAAAAGCTTATTTTTCACTTTAAGAAAGGGATACAGAGACTACTTTCGGTTGTGAGAGTACTTTGTAGGCAGCGAGAAGATTTCCTCCATACTTTTGAGAAGATTTCTTAAACCCTTTTATTAATTCAATTGTAATTTCATGTTCTTCATCATTATGTCTTCTATTTCATTCTTAATCATGTCCGAGTAGTTTAATTGTCAGGTTTAGGGTTTCTAGGGATTTAATAATTGATGATTGGGGATTGAATAGGATTCGATGACTAGAAATTCTCCATCTATACTTGTGTGTAATGCTTATATTAGCTTGATCACCTAATCTATGATCTTAGGTTGTTTACATTCTAAAAGCTTGTTAAACTCCTGAACTAGTATCGATGAGCAATTGAACTTAACCAACGATAGTTGATTGTTAGGATTAATTGTGGATAATTGAACCAATTCGTTAAAGCCTACATACAATCTGGAACCAACGATAGTTAGGATCTCTAGGTTGTTAGATAGAGTAATAGATACCACAATAGTGGGTTTGTTAGACTTTTATGTTCAAGTCGAGAATTGAGCTTAATAAGTTGTTAGTTTTTCACTTGAATTCTCTCTTGGTATAGCTTGAATTAGAGTTTAGTAATCGAAAGTGTAAACTTGTTTCTTCGTGGATTCGATCCCTAAGTACTACTACTACATTGTTGTGCACTTGCAGTAGATTCATAGGATCAAAACTTTGTGACACCAAGTTTTTGGCGCCATTGTCGGGGAACCAAATGGCTGCCTTTTGAGTGAGACTCAATTTCTAGTCTATACTCTTTTACTTACGTTTTTCTTTTGTGTTTTGTTTTTGTCTTTCTTTCGGGTTTATGGTCAGAAGAAGTCAATGATCAGAAAATCTAATTGGTTTTGATAATGAGGAACTTGCTAGAGTCGAACATGAAAACCGACGAGCAAGAGCCATGAATCACAAAAACCTGTAGCTTCCACAGGATCCTGAAGTTCATAACAATGTTCAGGGAAATTAGAATGTTCAGCAGGCAGTTGAGCAGTTGTAGAGGGATTTAGCTATGCTTAGGAGGCAGCAGGAACAGCCTCAGCGCCAAGCTATTGGTGATATGGATACACCTCATACATATTACCAGAATATATCTGCTATTCATCCACCACCTATCCAGAGGCAAGACTATGAGATCAAGCCTCAGCTGATGGATTAGTGAAGCAATATGTCTTCAACAGTCTTCCGGGAGAGAACCCGATGGATCACATTGAGAATTTTGTCGATATGTGGAGTACAACGAGTTTGAATGGAGTCCCTGCAGACTATGTTTAGTGTAAGTTGTTCCACCATTCGCTTTCTAATAAAGCTTCAAGATGGTTGCGATCTCTGCCTCCAGGTTCACTCACCACGTGGGAAGAAGTTAGAGCTGCCTTCTTTGATTAGTTCTACATCAAGTCGAAGACTACAGCCTTGAGAAAAAAGATTTTAACGTTTCAACAACGTTCTAGTGAGTCTTTGAATGAAGCTTGGGAACATTTTATGGAGTACCAACGAGACTGTCCACACCATGGGTATTCCGATGAGCAGTTGCTGAACACCTTCTATGGTGGAATCGATTGGGAGTATAAGAACTCATTGAATGCTGTAAGCAATGGAGACTTCATGACAAACATGAGGGGTGAAGCTTTTACCCTCATTGATAACTTGGCTTCAAGTTCTAGGAATCACTACCCACAATATTATAGAGGTAGAAAGCTCAACAGTGTGGAGATTTAGAGGATCAATGAGATTACTGAGAAACTCGATATGCTTATCAAAGCAAATCAAGGAGGTCAGAGGGGTGTACATCAACTGGATGACAGCTTAGAGGTAGTGCAGGTTCAGGATGATTAAGAGTTATTAGATGAGCAGAGGGAAGTTGATTATGTGAACTGGCAAAATAGGGGTCAGAATCTGGACTACCTTTCTTACAAGAGCACGAATGTAAAGAACCCCAGGATGTAGTATTTCCAACTCTGGTAATGCCTCGGGGATCGCACTTTCAAGGGAAGCCATTTGTGCAAAGTTCTGGTCAGAGATGGAACAATCAGAAGCGTTACAACCAGAACTCAGAAGGTAGCAACTCGCAGAAGGCTTTCGAGCCGTATCAGCATCATGCACCATAGTAGCAAGCTCTTCAGGCACTTCGAATGACAAGATCAAGGCTTTGATCTAGCAGCTTGCAACCGAGCAGCAGAAGACCACGTGTGAGCTCAACACCAAGGTAGACAGCATGTATAACGATTCAAACAGCAAGTTTGAGTCAGTTTCTGTACATCTGAAGAAGCTAGACACTTAAGTAGCTAAAATTTCTGAAGCTATGAGGAGACCTCAGGGAGCTCTACCTGGAAAAGTTGAGAAGAATCCTAAGGAATCATGCAATGTTGTGAAGTCTAATGTTGAGGATTGTACTGCGGGTAAGGAAGGGAAGTACATGCCTCCAATATCTTTTCCAAAAGAGCTGACTAAGCTAGAAGATCAAGGAGAGTTCACCATCCCTTGCATCTTGGGAAAACTAATTTTCAGTGATGCACTTTGTTATTCAGGTGCAAGTATGAACGTTATCTCTTTAAAGACAATGAAAAAGTTATGGATCGATCTTATACAAGAACACAACTCATCTATCTCTTTTGGAGGTGTGACTTCTAAGAGACCAAGGGGAAGACTAGTCAATTTTACATTTCTGATAGGAAACTGCAGAGTACCAACCGATTTCATAGTCGTTGAGATGGCTAGAGGTGGTGCAGTTCCGATTTTGTTGGGAAGACCTTTCCTCAACACAGTAGGAGCAAAGATTAATTTCCCTAACAAGAGAGTTATGCTGGAAAACGTTGACAAGGAAGTCTCCTATCCGATTAGAGCTTCAACGAGCAACCTGTGTGGTATGATCAGTGCTTATATTAAGAAGAAGGTAGTTTTCAAGATTAAAGTTTTGGTTTCTACAAGTTTGGGTAGTTGTGAACTCAAGTATGAATCAGATGAAGAGTACCGAGTTTGTCGTGAGCTAGCAGAGGACTCAGCTGAGCAAGATGATACATGTATGCTTGGTGATAAGTCTGATGAGTATTATGAGTTTGATGTTCAAAAGGTTTTTGCAGGAAGACTTGGACTTAAATCTTCAGGACCATACACTATGAAAGAGATTCACCCTGATGGAACTGTAGTGTTGCTGGACGCTACAAGAACTGGATTCCATAGGAAAGATGAACAAGTAAGGGAGTTCATCGTCGGTAAAGACAAGATTAAGGGAGTGAACATTTCTCCCAAGAGCAAAACCGCCATCTAAGTGGAATGAAAGTCAAGCTAATGACTGTAAACAAGCGCTGAGTGGGAGGAAACCTACTATTAGGTAGTTTTCCTTTTCATATTCTTTCCATTTTCGGTTGGTTTTTCGTTATGGTTAGATTTGTTTCAGGTGATACTTTCATTAGAGGGCTATAATCGATCAATCATGGCTAGGATCGATCAATCATGAAGCCCAGAGGACCATCGCTCGATTGGATGATCGATCTACAGATGCTTGATCGATCGATCGTGAATGCTAAGGAGTATGCGCTCGAGCGGATGATTGATCTCCAAACACTTGATCGATCGATCATGAATATTAGGCACCATGCACTCAATCCAAAGATCGATCTACACAAGAGTGATCGATTGATCGTCGAAAAAGGAGAAATTCTGTGGAAATCGTTGATAGCGATCGATCGATCATCAAAATAGGCAAGTCTTCTGTTTTAGAAAACCGGTCCAAATCACTTAAATTGGACCAGAAAACACCTATTAAAGAAGAAAAACAAAGGTTTTTTGGATCAATGGTTGAAAATTTTGAGATATTATTTGTTTTCAACAAATTTTCAATCCTCCATAACTTCTTTGTTTCTTAACGGATTTCAAAGATTCAAAACCTTATTCCAATATGATTTTCACCCTCTTTCTGATTAACCAACTATCATTCTCATTCAGCAAAAGTATGGCTTCCTATCACCTATATACAGTCCGCGAATATTGGGAACTTTTGGGAGATTTTCAATTTCGATTTATTGTTATTTAATAGTGTAAATTCAATGTCTTATCAATGTTGTTTGGTGATTTTGAAACTCACTTGCTCAGAATGAGATTGATTTTTTTCTTAGAGATTTATGTACTAGGTTGAAGGAGAATTTTAAGAATTTGAGAATTTAGGTTTGGAATTGAATATTGTGTGATTAATTGATGTATTGCTAGATGTTTGCTTGTGTTGTTGATTGGTTTATAAATTTATTCACATTATCTCTTTCATATTCCTAAATTTCGATTCTCATGCCCTTGGAGGAGATACTGAACTTTCTACTTTTCTCTGTTTTGGTTGTTTGCAGACAATGACCAGAACAAAGCAACCAAAGGTACCATCAAAGAAGGTCAAGAGGTCATCTGGCCTTGAAGCAGGATAGAGTTCTGGTATAGCTGCTTTGGATTTGAGGGCACTTCTGCCGTGGCCAAGGCCTGATGGTGAGCCTTTTGAGAAGAACTTGGGCAATAGGTCTGATCCATCGCTGCTTAAGCAAGACAACACTTATAAGAAGCGTAAGCCAGAGGATGGATGGAAACCATTCCATGGGATATTCTATGATCAGTTGCTTAGGAATGAGATGCTACCTACAAAGTTCTTTTGTCCGACCACGATAGACAAGTTAGGGATTCTGGAGGATGATGCTGGGATGTTACAGAGGTTAGGTTTGGGTACTTTTGGATGCATTACTCACCTGCAGTACTTAGAGCCAGTCAGACAGTTTATTGCTACATGCAATCTCCACATGGTTATAGATCTCCATGCTCCAATATAGGCTGCATACCTCACGTTCATGTACAAAGGAGCACTGTACACGATGACGATTTTGAAGATCTATAGGATTTATGGGTTTAGAGAGGACGTTGACGGACAGTTACCCTCCAGCGATAAGGCACCTAATGATGCCCTGTGGCATATACTAGCTGAGGGAGGCTTTCAAGGTAGAGACTCGAAGCTTACGCATATCCGACACCCTATTGCTCAGACCATAGCCAAGCTCTTGGGCTCCACAATCTTGTGTAAGGAGGTCAACCCAGCTGTGATGAAGCCTGAGCTTAAGCTCCTACACCATGCCATTGCTCTAGTCATACCTGACCTCTACGATGACAGTCCAGTTCCTCAGTACACACCTCTCAACGTCAACTGGGGATTCGTTTTCGCTAAGCTGCTTCTAGAGTTCCATTATTGAGGTTTGCCAAGCACCCTGACATCAGAGACTATTGGTAGCCTTCTTATGCCTATCTTCAGGTTCCATCGCTTGGATCTCAGCACAACTCAGTAGATAGACAGGATCAAATATATGGATATAAGGGTACTGACCAACTTCCACTACCTCGCTGAGAAGATTAAGTGGATATACTATGCTCGGGATTGGAAATATTGTTGGTGTAACTTCCCACTTCCAAGGTTACTTCTCTCACCTTCCGAGAAAATGTCATATTCGAGCCTCACCTCACTCATCTGGAGATTGCTTCGGTCGATATTGTGCCACAGCAGGTCCAACGCTGGACTTCTCAGAGATGAGCTGCTGCAGCTTCTGCGCCTCCACCGTCGTAACCCAACGTCACTCAGACTCTTGAGCATATCATTCCAGAGTACAGTGCGGAGTTTGATGTACCACTGTTTTCTGATGATTCACTGATAGAGAGTATAGGCGTTGGCATTATGAGAATGAGAAGAGAAAGCATTCAATGAGGAGACTAATTTGAGATGCGCTTATGAAGATTCCTGTTGAAATCTGTCTGAGCACACCTTCAGCAGACAGACCTGGGACTAGTACGAGATCAAAGGAATCGAGACCTGACATTGCTGGATGTCAATTTACTGGGAGATCAGAGGATGAGGACGATTAGTCTCTGGATCGCCATCTACCATGTCGCAATCATGCTCCAGGGGACCGTGAGAGTTAGAGTCCCAAGTAGCTCTACGACACATCTCACCTTTATCTTTTTATTTTTGTTATGAACTTGATTTATTTTTATATTTATTTTTATGCGTAAGTCATGCTTTTTAGGCTTATTTACACACCAGGACGGTGTGAAGTAAGTTTGGGGGAGGTCACTTGCTGTGACTAATACCTTTATCTATTTTGTCTTTCTTATTTAGTTTTAATCTTTCAAACATTTTCTGTTATTTGATGTCTTTTTGAGTTTAAAACTGATTTGTTGGACTATGATTTTTGAGAATTATTGCATATCATGAACTAAGTACCATCGATTTGTATTTATCAGGAATCGATCAACTATTGGAAAACCTAGAGGCTGAACAACATCTAAGCACCACCCATATTCATCTCAGTATTCAAAGGATTTCATGCCAACTTCACCCATAACCGGACTTAATCTTCTTGTCAAGGGGCTTGGTATGCATCAGACCGGATTCCTCTCTTCAGTCCCAAAAGACTATTCCGTGTGACTATGGTTCCCCTCTCATCCTTGTTTTGTGCTGAATAATGTTATCACCGAAGGAGCTAAAAAAAACGAAGATGGACGTAATGAAGTAAGCTGAGGATCGAAAAATCCTATGACGTTACTCTTGCTTTCACTCTTTGAGTTGCTAAAGAACAAAGCAGTAAGAAAAAAAAAGACAATGATAGCCTAGGTAAGTAGGGAGAAACTAGTTGTGCAGCCGATAAAAAAAATGATACCCCCTAGCTAAATAGGGAAAATTCGGATGCAAAGTGAAAAAATGAGAGGAAAGGAACCATATAGAAGAATGTCTTGTGTTCGGATATTGACTGAAGAAGAGTCCATGTGTCTTTTGATCCATATTACCTTGATGAGACCATACATAGATATCCTAGGAGGTTTGTATGGTGAATTCGGATTTCTAATTTGGATTGTGGAGTTTAGCTAGGATAGTTGATAAGTCTAGGGGAAGTACACGGTGGTCTGGATTCTGACAGGTAAGTACTGTGTGTTTTACTATGAAATTGATATGTAATGTTTTGATGACGAATGAGTTCTTTTGAGTGGAATCTTTCTGTTAGTCTTTTCTTTCTTTGCTTGAGGACAAGCAAGAAGCTAAGTCTGGGGAAATTGATATACCTTATTTTTATCGGTTTTAAGCTCATTAATTCGCATGTTTTCAGAATGATTGTCTGCATTTTAGAGTCTTTTCAGGTGGAAAACAAGTTAATTTTGGATTATACCACCAGAGCATGGTTTAGGAAAAAATGGAGAAGTTTTTGGAATTTCAACAGAAGATTGGCGATCGAGCGATCAACCTCTTGATCGAACGATCACTCTTTTAATTGAGAGTTGTGCTCGACCTGTTGATCGACTTGCATCTCTTGATAGATTGATCACTCTCCTCACTGAGAGCTGCGCTCGACCTATTGATTGACCCACACTTCATGATCGATCGATCAGGCTTCCCACTGAGAGCTGCACATGTTTCGTTGATCGACCAAGACCTTTGAGAGATTGAGCACTCATCACTGATCGATCGATCAAACCTTTGATAGATCGATCTTTGACCCTGTGAAGAATAAAATCTAATTTTGCCTGTTTTGCACCTACGTTTTTAGGGACCTATAAAAGCTTATTTTTCACTTTTAGAAAGGGAAACAGAGATTACTTTCAGCTGTGAGAGTACTTTGTATGCAGGGAGAAGATTTCCTCCATACTTTTGAGAAGATTTCTTAAACCCTTTTATTAATGCAATTTTAATTTCATGTTCTTCATCATTATGTCTTCTATTTCATTCTTAATCATGTCTAAGTAGTTTAATTGTCATGTTTAGGGTTTCTAGGGATTTAGGAATCGGTGATCGGGGATTGCATAGAATTCGATGACTACAAATTCTCCATCTATACTTGTTTGTAATGCTTAGATTAGCTTGATCACCTAAACTATGATCTTAAGTTGTTTACATTCCAAAAGCTTGTTAAACTCCTGAACTAGTATCGATGAGCAAGTGAACTTAATCAAGGATAGTTGATTGTTAGGATTAATTGTGGATAATTGAACTGATTCGTTAAAGCCTATTTACAATCTGGAACCAACGTTAGTTAGGATCTCTAGGTTGTTAGATAGAGTAATAGATACCACGATAGTGGGGTTTGTTAGACTTTTATGTTCAAGTCAAGGATTAATCTTAATAGTTCCTGAATATTTTCCCTCGTTTGATTCTTATTTCATGATGAATACGCGATGCCTAATGCCTTTTATCATATTTGCAAACCGTTAAGTTGTTAGTATTTCACTTGAATTATCTCTTTGGTATGGCTTGAATTAGAGTTTAGTAATCAAAAGTGCAAACTTGGTTCTTCCTGGATTTGATCCCTAAGTACTACTACTACATTGCTGTGCACTTGCAGTAGATTCATAGGATTAAAACTTTGTGACACCAATCACACATCATGCTCTTCCTACCATCATGCTTGTATAACTGATATACCTCATTTTTATCAGTTTTGAGCTCATTAATTCTTATGTTTTCAGAATGTTTGTTTGCATTTTAGAGTCTTTTCAGGTGGAAAACAGGTTAAATTTCGATTATACCCGCAAAGCTTTTTTAAGGATGAACCAAAGCAGTTTTTGAAATTTTAGCAGTAAAGCGGCGATCGAGCGATCAACGTCTTGATCAATCAATCAACCATCTTCAGTGGGAGTCTATGTTCGATCCATTGATCAACTTCTATCTCTTGATCTATCGATCATCCTTCTCAGCTAGAGCTGCGCTCGATCCGTTGATCGACCTACATTTCATGATCGTTTGATCCATCACCCTGCTGACAGCTGCGCTCGATCCGTTGATCGACCAAGACCTTTTGAAGATAGAGCATGCCATCTTTATTGATCGATACACACCCTTGATCGATCGATCCTCGGAGCTGCAAGGAATAAAACCTAATTTTTCCTATTTTACACCTGTGATTTTTAGGACCTATATAAGGGCCGTTTTAATTATTTTTAGAAGAGACACCATTGTTACGTGATCAGGATCTGTAATTGAGTTTTTGGGAAAGGATTTTTGATCCCTACACAATTGGAGAAGAATACTAAACCCTTTTATTTCAATTCAAATTACTTTCATGCTTTCTATTATGCCTTTCAATTTGTTCTTCTTCACCATGTCTGAGTAGTTCATAAATCAAGTTTAGAATTTTTTAGGGATTAGGGAATTATCAAATTAGGAACAAATAGGTATTGCTTGATGTGTTCTCTACCTATTGATAATTCCAATACTTAGGTTAGAGTAGATAACTAATTTATGATCCTAGATTACCTAACATTCCAAAATTTTGTCTTGAATTAGATCCTCCTTAGGTGAGCAATCAATCCTTAACCGTGATAGCTTATGTTAAGGTTAATTGTGGACGTATCAAACCCATTTGTTAATGCGTATTAGTCTCCTGGTACCAATAAAAGTTAGGATTGCTAGGTTTCTGAGTATAGTAATTGATACCATGATAATGGATTGGTTATGATTTTATGTCTGAGTCGAGATTGTTGAATGAATGTTTCATGAATAGTTTCTTAGTTCAAATTCCCTGATTTCCCGATGAACTTCCTAAGCTTGGTGTTTTAATTCGTTGATTTTTTAACGTTAGTCTTGTTTCAATTCAGTTTAACATCAAATTTCTATTTGTCTTAGCTCTAGTTTTGTTTTGGAATTGATAGTCTGATAATTTGGTCCTTGTGGATACGATCCCTAGATTACTACTCGATTTGATGTGCACTTGCAGTAGAGATATAGGGTAAAACTCTGTGATATCAAGTTTTTGGCACCGCTGCCGGGGACAAATATTGTCGCCTTTTGATTTGTTACTGAATTTTAGTCTAAGACATCTTTTACTTACGTTTTGTTTTTGTTTCTTTTTTTGTTTCTTAGGTGTGACTACTATGGACAATCCTGTGGATCTCACGATTGATCATTAGGATCATGATAAGAATGCTACTGTGGAAAGGTTAATGTGAGAGATAGAAGAGCTAAAGAGAGAGAGAGAGATGCCAAGGTTCAACACCAACCTATCGAGGAAGTGGATACTCCTCATATTCACTACCAGAATCAATCAGCGATTTCTATACCTCCAGTGCATGGGGTTACCTATGCGTTGAACCCATAATTGATAGCACTCATTAGGAAATTTCCATTCCATGGTTTTCCAGCTGAAAACCCGATGGACCACATAGAGAATTTTGAGGAGATATGCAGCACAACAACACCGAGTGGAATTCTTGAAGACTATGCTAAGTGCAAGATCTTTAAGTTCTCATTGGAAGGCAAAGGTTTGAGATGGATTAAGTCTCTTCCTCCAGCTTCATTGACCTCTTGGGATGATATAAGATATACCTTTCTTGATCACTCTTCACCAAGGCTAAGACAAATCAGCTCAAAAGTCAGATCTCGAACTTCCACCACCACGAAGATGAATCCTTTAGCAATGCTTGGGAATGTTTTAAGGGATACAAGAGAGATTGTCCTCACCATGGGCTTAGTGATGATCAGATTTTGACATTCTTTTATGGAGGTGTGAACTGGGAGTACATGCGATTGTTGAATGCTGCGAGTAAGGGAGACATCATGACAAATACTAAGGAGAACACCTATTGTTTTGGCTGCCAGCTTGAGTGACCTAAGCTCGGTTAAGAACCCTTTTAACAGCCATGAATCAGAAGGTTTTCGGACACAGAAGATTGATGGGATAAGTGAGAAGTTGGATGAATTCATTGCAACAAGTAGAGTCAAGAAGAAGAGGTTGTACATCACTATGAGACACAAGCTGAGATCGATACAGGGTATTCATAATCGGCATTGGTGTCAAGCAACCTCTACTCATCGCCTAGCCAACAATCAACTTCAACAGTTTCTTCAGGAAGTAATCATTGCTCAAGTGCAAGGATTGAACCCCTCTCCTTCTTACTATGATAGATACGAGGAATGTAATACTGTCTCATTGAGGAGTGGTAGACACCTAGAACCTCCTGTGAGGAAGCCATCAGAAAAATATATGGTGGTAGATGTTGAGGATGACGAGGAGGACAAGGGAATAAAGGATGATTTTTCTCTCTGAGGGAGAGCGTTCGATCGATCCCAGGGAACATCGATCGATCAACGACGCTGAACAGGAATCTGCCCCAAAACAAACTCAAAAGACCTAGTGGTTCTGAGTCAGAGATCGGCGACTATTCTGGAGAGAGCCTATGTACCAAATCTTCCATACCCGGTTCCACCAGAGAAGTCTCGAAAGGATTTGGAAGTTGCTAAGTGCAAAGAGATGCTTGCAGATTTGAATGTGAGATCACCATTTGTTGATGCATTGCAGATGATACCCTCTCTTAAAAGCTATGTAAAAGGGCTGGTAACAAATAAGTTTACAGGAGAGGAGAAGATTATGATGATCACTCAAGACTATAGTGATGTGCTTCAAAACAAGCTGCCCAAAAAGGAAGAAGACCATGGACGATTTGTACTTTCGATAGAGATTGGTTCTCTTGTATTTGCTCTTCGTGACCTCGGTTCAAGCGTTAATCTGATGCCATATTCTGTTGCACTACACTTGGGTTTATAGTCTTCAAGAAGACTAGGATTTCTCTGATCTTTGCAGACCGTTCAGTAAAACTCCCAGTCGGTGTTCTTGAAGATTTGCATGTCAAGATTGTAAATGCGCTTGTACCAACAAACTTTGTGGTTCTCAAACTCGATGAAGAACCTAAGGATCCTTTGACCTTAGGGAGATCGTTTCTTAGGACTGTATTAGCTATGATTGATGTAAAGAATGAGAGAATTAACCTCTATTTGGGCGATATGGTTATGAGATTTGACATGGATAAGATGTTGAAGAAACCTACGCTGAATGGAATGACTTTTATGGTTGATGTTTCTGAGGAGCTGACGGGTGAAGTAACTGATAAGATTCTTTCTGAGGATCCTCTAGATATAGTACTCACACGAACAGAATCAAAATTCGGGTTTCTCAGTGAGGAGGCAGAATGTTATGCTAAGATATTGGACTCGAGCAAGAAAATGGAGCAGATGGTTGCTTACTTAGCTTTGTTTGCACCTAAGTCATCGATCGCATCATCTCTGGATAACCCTTGGAGCAAACTCAAGGCTTCCAAGATCGAGCTTCAAACACTTCTTGCAAGACTAAGAGCACCAACATTAGTGAACCCCACTAGGAGTTCACCAAAAAAAAATATTAAATTTTTTTTAAAAAAAATATTAAAAAATTAAAAACGACCATTCCGGATTTGCCAGGTCGTTTTTAATTTATTTTTTTTT
>OVBA01001087.1:0-49494 GCA_900406435.1 Lepidium aucheri | reverse complement strand
TATAATATATGGTTGAGAGTAATTAATATTTTGAGTTAGTAAAGTAAAAAGGAAGAATATTTAGAGTATGTTGAGCTTTCTCTTAAAGAGTGGTGATGTGGAATTCAACTTTGGCTACGAGCTAGCATTCCTACGGAAAAGAGATAGATGGTCTGAAGTGGGCCGACGGAAACACTTCAGCCCAAAAACTGCTGACGAGCTAGTGAGGATCAAGCTCTGGGCCGTAGTCTCCCAAACAAGTGCCTTGAACCATCTAGAGGGTGGTGGGCCATTATGTGTAGATTTAGCTGCTACGGCGGACTTACATGTTTGGTACAACTTGTTGAAAAACACAAGTTGTATATGTTTGCTTTCCGTGTTAGGATAGATTTGCTTTAATTAGGCTAGAACTCTAAGCCTCAGTAGGCGGAAGTGATCTCCTCACTGAGTAATTCATTACTCACCCCTCTTTATTTTCCCTTTTTCAGGAATTTTGAACAAGCTTTTGGTGTTGATCGAATTTTTTTTTAAAAAGGTATTTTTGGTAAAGGCCAAAGAATAACACCTTGTCTCTCAAGAGCGGGAGCGGGGTGTTACATCAGCTACATCTTCTCCTAATTGTTCCCTAAGCTTGTGTGCTCTAGCTCTGGTCATTGGCCTGCTTGGTTCAACCGGCTTGATGTCCTCATCATTCCATCCCCTCCCTCTTGAAGATGCTCCATCATGGGTGCCTCGTAATTGTCTACATGGAAAGGAGAGAGATCAGTAATCATTGGCCTGATTGGTTCAACCGGCTTGATGTCCTCATCATCCATCATATCCGTACACACCTTTCGAAACCTGGTTTTCCAAGTCATCTTTTATCAAAGCTAAAACCTGATCGCCTAGTGATTTGATTGTTGTGCATTTCCACCAGGAAACGAAGAGTGCCATTCTTTATTCCCGAGTGCTTTGTCTAATTTGCATCGTATAATTTTGTTTTGCCTGACGCCTCTTCAAAAACAAGTATTTCCGATACTAGGAAATTCTATAAAACCGCAGTTTTATAGCATAGTATTAAAAGAAATGAAGGAGCTTAAACTTCTTATTCTCCCTCTTTTCTTTTCATGGTGTCCTAATTTTTCGTTAAAATCCCCAATTATAAACCATGGTTCGGTTTGTTGTACTCCAAATCGGGTTAATCTTTCACATTCTTGTCCTCATGATTGATATAAAAGTTCTCCATATATAAATGAGAGAAAAAATTTTGTCCTTTAAGCTCAAGAGATCTGTCTATGATGTTTTTATCCTTATGATTAAGAGCTACATTATAATAGTTATTGAAAAAGAGTGAGAGCCCACCACTTGCACCGATGGGTTTGACTGAAATTGTATTATCAAATTTTAATTCGACTAGAATTTTCTCCAAATAATTATCTTTTTCCTTGGTTTCCATTAAGAATAAAAACTCAAAATTATATTGTTTGTAAAGACCCTTCAAATAATTATAAGTAGTTGGGCTGCCAATTCCCTGACAATTCCAAGAAATTAATTTTAAAATAAAAAAAATTTATGAAAAACTTAAGCGGTCGATGCCGAGGGACTAGATGTCGCAATCTTTTCTAAATGCTTTTGCCCATTGCCCCTTTTCCGTTGCCTAAACTCTTCTGGGCTTGTTCAACTGAGTTTACAATGTTCTGCTTCTTTGTGTTTACTCCTCGCAGTCCTATGGTTGTTTTCCTACTCTTTTTGCAGCTTGTGTCTATGGACTCCTCATGTGCTATCTCTTGGTTTTTCTTCGTTTGTGGAGGTAGTGGCGGTTTCTGGGCTATCGCCTTCTTGCTTTATATTCTTAAGCAACTCCTATATTTCTTCCTCATTGATATTTCCATAAGAGAGCAAGCGATCAACGTCTTCTACAGTCAGAACTTGAGGTTCTTTCTTACCATCTTCTTTGTGACTCTCAGATAGGAGGTCACAGTTCATAGGATCATAATCCTCTTCTCCTGGAATTTTCTCTCCATTCTGGACTTGTTCAGAGACAAGTATCAAACCAGCAAAGGGAAGAGGCAGAGAGTTGATTGAGTTTACCTCATTGATATCCTGAATTAAACCTGAGTTTTTAGATTTTTTTGAGGAGGAATAGCCTCCAACGTAAAAATCTTTGTTTCTTATTTCGTAGCAGAAAGAATCCTATATGCTTCCTCTTGTGATTCACCTGAGTGTTTTGTTTTTCTAGAACCTGAAACTTGACCCGTTTTTGCAAGTGAGGGGTCCACTCTCATTGGAGCATCTTCCCCTTGCCACTTGACTTTGGTACGTATCTCTTTTTCATTTTTTGGGTAAAAATATTGATCCATACTGGTCAAAGGAGTGAGTTTTGCTGCTCTTCTCACCATGCTCATGAACAGCTTGGTTACGTTTTTCACTGCGTTTCTCATCTTTTGTCTTGTTGGAATTTACCCATGCTCATCTATAGCTCTGATTGCGATCTGATTGTCATTCTTGCCTTGCATATCTGTTATTCTCTATCTACTTTTTTCATGTATCATGAGTCTCTTGCATCTGGTGACAACGTGATTTATGTAGTTACAGTAATTACATAAACCTTGATGAAGATCATATTTAACCTTAACCAAGGTTTCCGCTCCCTTTTCAAAATCCACCGCCATAGTCGTTATCAAGGCCTTCATGGCATTCATTTGCAACAAAAAATTTGCATCATCGGCATTGATAAAAGAATTTTTGCGGTTCTCTTATAAAATCATTGAGTATGGTGGTGAGTAGAGTAGGTTTGTCGAATCAATAATCGGAAATGCTTGCAAGCAATCTATCTAATACCAAATTCTAGTTCAAGTTAACCTACCATCCTGTCACAGTGATAGACTCTAAGAAATAACAAGCTAGCAAACTAGCAAATAGGACAAAATAAGCTAAAGACAAAAATAAAACAGAATTTGAAATTACTAAACAGAGAAATGATGCAAAACAGAGTATCAAATGCGAATAAGGGTTTAAACAAAGCTAGAGCTGAGGATAGAAAAGATTGGGAGGTTGATCGGCGGTAAACTCGCCGATCCCACTCGCCATATTCTTTGAGTGATCTCTAGTCCGAGAGATAGGTTAGATCGGCCCGCTCTCGCGGTGAGGATCTTGATCCGGATCGGCTGATCCATTTCGACTCTCGCCGTGATCTCACCAAACCGGACATATAAAGCCTTGCCAAAATCGTCTAATGACCTATCCACATGCTAGATTTCTCTTTGGGGGATCAAGCCATCACTAGTAAGGCATATGGTCTCCGTTCCCGTTAGCGCTAGCCTTGGGTCATGGCCCAATTCAGATCTCAACTGATCAGGAAGAGATCAGCATTAAGCTTAGCCTTGCTAGAAGAGATCGGCGTTAAGATCGGTTAGCTAGACGAGGGAATCAATGGATTCACCTCTGATCTCCCCATCCTCAAGATCCAAAGGGATCTACTCACTCCTCATTTCGAGAGAGGTTGAGGATTGGGGTAAATTCCGATTGCATGAATAAAGTAAATAAGCTAAAAGATGCAAGAAGAAAAGATGAATATAACAAGCAAACTGATTCATTCAATAGATAACCATTAAAAGAGTACAAACCTTCAAAACAAGCTTAAAGAAAAACAACAACAAAAGAGAGAGAAAGTTTTTTTGGCAAAAACATCAGATAAAATGATAAGAAGGTCATTAGGGGGTATTTATAGGATCATTCTCATAACTCTAATGGTCAAACCGACTTAAGTTGGTCAACCAGGCGGTCAATGAAGCTTCCCTCGGAGTCCTTGCGCAAGCTTGGGCACCAAGGAACACTTCACATCTCTGTCCTCGTGGTTCTTGTATGAGTTGAGGCTCCGAGTGTAACTTTTGATGTGAAGAGGGATGGGACTTTGTTCTGCACGAGTCTTTCCTCGCGGCAATAGGTCGAGGTAAGTTCCTGAGGCGGTCTTTGTTTAGCGTTCTGGGTATCCCTCGCCTTGCGATCTGCGAGGTAACGACCCGAGGGTGCACGACCATTCTTGACTTAGACGTTCCACCAGCTGCTTCAATTCTCCAATTTTGCTTCTTTTCCTGCTCCTTTTACCTAGATAAACTCCAAATGCAAATGCAAAGAATGCAAAACAAGCCTAAACAGACCTAAATGCAAGGAAAGTCTAGCTAGATGAATGCAAAGTGACCTAAAATGAGACTCTAAAACCATCAAAAATCACATACATAAGCTCTCCTAAACTTAGATCTTGCTTGGCCTCAAGCAAGTGCAATGACCTAAGATGGAAAAACTGCACACAAAGTGGGAACAGCTTATCCAACGAGTAACTTGCGTAAGCTATGGCCGTAATCCACATGTGGGCTCTATCATTTTGGAAACCGCAATATAATCATTCTCAAGAATAGCATTCAGCCTATAGATTCCTAATACCTAAGCCGGCCTCTAAAGATCCAAGTCTAATTCCTTATTTCTTTTAGGTGCGGTCCTCAAAAGGGACTAGAGATCAACTAGTACATAGTCCAACTTCCCTAAGCTTAGCATGATCATTTTTCAACTCAAATGGTTCTCTCTCATTCATTCTTTTGCTGCCCGCTTATTTATTCTTTTCTAACTTTCTTTTTTCTCTTTTTATATGCCCTTTTGGCTTTTTCGAAGTTGGCTTACACAAACATGAAAGGCTACGGATTTACGCTTCCTATCAAGTTGCTTCACCAACCTGCATATGGAGTAAGCAGCAGATATACATGGCGGGCAACTTTCATTTTTTCATTTATTCACTTAATTTGAGAGGGTTTTACCATATATACATAATGGATCATGCTAAACATAAAGAAGAAAGTTATTTGATGCATCTAGGCCCTAGATTGGCGACTCCAGTTCAGTTTTAGAAGGAATCAAACAAGGCCTTTTCAAGACACAACCCAAGCAAAGTTCACTAAGGTGAATGATCCGCCCAAAAACTTTCTAAAACGGCTATTTACCAATCAAGAGCATTCACAATGGTTACTAGCTAACTTAGCGAGATTTGCCCATCATCAAGACCATTCCCACACAACAAGTTCAAATGCATGAATTCTACATCAATGAAACCTAAAGACAAAGCTAAATGGATGCAACTACATGACCACTCTATTTTTTTCGGATTCACTTTTCAAAATCTTTTATTTTTTTGGTTTTTTCTATGCCTTAGATGCAATGAAATGCAACAACCAAATGCAACGAAGAAAAATCTAAACGGAGTTTTACAACCTAAGTGAATGCATGCAAAACGGAAAATAAGAATAAAAGAAACAATGTGAGAGTACTCTAGACCCTTCCCCCAAACTTAAATTACACAGTCTCTTTTGTGCATAAAAGTCTAAGAGAGTTGTCTAGACAAACAAAAGATGAAAACAAATAAGATAAAAAATGTATGTACTAAGGTTTTGGAGTATGGTACCTAAAAAACAAAAAGGTGAGCAGTTGAGGCGTTCATGTCCTCAAGAGTGTAACTGTGAGGGTTTGGATACCCTCGTGGAGCTAATCCTTCGCAAGCCACGACGTGTTGCGGTCTATCAAAATTTCCTTCACGGTCGTGATCGGCGAAGGACGCATGCGAGGGATCCAGTGAGGTGTATGTTCTTGTTCTTCCAGGCGCTTATGGCTGTTTTTTCCTATCCTCTTGTACACCCGCGATATGTCCACTAATCGGAATTGCGGTTGCTCTTGGTGCACTTCGCGAGAGCATGTACCCGCTGAGGTTGAATGCCTCCTCGCTGGTGGCGGCGAGTCATGGGTGCGAGGCAGAGGCGCCATTCCTCTGACTGATGATTGCAGCCCACCAATCGCCTTTCATAGTTCTTTGCGCTCGCTCTTCCACTCCTGCTTTTCCTTTGCAAAGCCCTTCACCTTCTTGAGCAACCACTTTCCCAATTTTTGGAGCTTTCCGATGTGCTTGTGGGCTTCCTTGGTTGCGATGCCCCAATTCTTCTCAGTGAACTCCTCGAAAAGGTAGGAATCTGGATCAACATCTTCCTCATTTACTTCCTCCTCAGCCTGCTGGGGTTGTTGTCTTTGCTGGTCTTCACCGAGTATGGCCGCGAGGGGCGGAATGAAAGTTGCATTCTCTCTTGCTTTGAGTGAAGTGTACTCAGGACAAGGGAGAGCGATTCTAGCGTCCTTCTCCATGACTTGAGGTTCAACCTAATTCTCATCATCCATGTTCAAGGGCACTCTGCACGCCTCCAAAATTCGAGAAACCACTCCATCGATGTAGATATGTTTTGCTTTGATGGTTTTTCTTTCCGCTTGTGTCATCGCCCGACTGTGGTAGGTTAGAAGATGCTTGCCCAAGACGAAAAACATGCCAGAATTTCCATCATCTCCTTCAATCTGCATGCCATTCAGAGTAGATCCTACTATTTCCTTCATCGCCATCACCATCATTTGCATTTCTCCGAGGTTGATCGGTGAGGTTGAGGGTCTAGCAAAAAGTACATTGGCGATGGCCCTTCTTACATAGTTGATAGCGGGGTTCCGGATCCAGTTCCCTTTACTCCGTGATGAGTCATACGCTCCATAACCTATCAGCATATTCCACACCATGTCGGTCTCATCGCCACCGATTTCTGGATACAACGAGTCTCTGAATGGGAAGCCAAAAATCCTATATATTTCCTTGAACGTTACCATGTATAGCTTGTCATACACAGTGAACGTTATGTATCTGGTTCCCTTCTTTTTCATCAATTCAGGCTCTTTCTTTGAGTATACCCGGAGATCCACAGTTGCTAGAAATTGCAAAGTCTCCTCGATGTAGAAGTTTGCCATGCTATACATGGAAACTTTGATCCCCAACGAGCTGAAGATCTTGTCCACATCCTCGGTGATATTCAGCCTATTCATTGTCCCGATGTGCGGAAAATAGGTCCCTTCAATACCCATCATTCTGAGAGCCTTGTATGCTTGGTCGGAGTTGTTGGCTTCTCTTGCTGCTTTCCCCTTCTTTTCTGTGTGTCTCTTCTCGTAGGCCATCCTCGCCTCCTTTTCCGATTAATCGCTTTGTTTTAAATCCTCAATGTCCCTCTGGTACTTGGTTGTCTTTTCTTTCTTATCAGCTTTAGTCTGGTTGTCCTCTTCTCCTCGCTCTCGTACTCGGCATCCATATTTGAGGCTTGACCGTACTCGCTGTCAGAAACACAATCCTCGCTGGTAGATGACGAGGCAATCTGCGTACTGCTAGTCCATCGGTCACCCACCGAATTTCTCTCCATCTTCTTAACCAGAATTTCTTACCTTATTTGAACTCATGCATTGTCCTTGTCGTCTGATTGGACAATGAAACAGCGTGTTCTGGGTTCGCGGCTCCTCTCTGTACGGACCAGCGGTGAATCCTCCAACCCCGCCTCCATCTCTTTCTGCCCAACTCTTCGTGTGTCTTGCATGAATTTGCTATGGATTTCCTTGCTCTTTCTCTTATCTCTTGAAGACATGTTTGATGAGAGTAAGGCTTCTTAAATCGGAAAGCTTTAACTTGTTAAAGATACTCGCCGGTGCAAAAAAGAAGAGAGTGCTTTGTGTGTGGTTAGCTTGAGAGTGAATGAGGGAATTGAGGTGAGAGGAGCTCAATTTATAGGAGATCCTTGTAGGGTTTTCCGGAGACAAAGAAGGAAAGAGGAGAAAATTTCGATTTCCCATGCTCCCTCGTGATATGTTCTCGCAGTCTGACTCCATCGGAATCGTCGATTTCAAATTTTGAAATCTTAAGCAATCTCAACTGTTGGATTAGTCCAACCTTGGTTTGACCATTCCTTGATTTTAGCTAATGTTGTTAGCTCATGAGCCCTACTTGGTGAGCTGGAACTAGCTCAACTCCCTATTCTTATGTACCTGACAGCCTACCTCCTCGCCCCTTCTCCTGGCAGCCAATACCGAGGCTTGAACTCTCATTAAGGAAAACTGAACTTGAACTGCTCTTGTTGCTCTGCCCCTTGACTATTCTGAGTCTTGATTAGTTTCCTGTTTGTGGCAATATCTAAAACCATGAACAATTAGCCACAATATCAAAAATAGCCTAGTGTGAGGCACTTATATGATTAAGCTCATGTTCAAGAATTCACTAAATGGCAAGTGTGTTTTAAACACAATGAGATTTATTTGGCTAGAACTCTATATATAAGGATACTAAAGTGTGCAAGTAGGTCCATGGGTGGTATTCAAGGCAATATGAACAATACTCACACACCTTCCTCGGCCTCATGCCCTGAGGGTTTCTGGTTCCTTGCCAAATTCATCTTATTCCTCGCCTCATTTGCCTCCGAGGATCAAATGCGAGGCATGCTCGTTCTTGGCTTGTTGAGGGTATTACTTCCTCAAATTTGCAAAAAACACTGCTAAGATGATGTTCTTGGTCCCCTTGTACCTGAGACACAGATTGACATACCAAATACCCATAATAACAAAGATAAAAAGAAAAGTGTTCTCAAAACAAGAAAAAGCTAAAACAACTTTAAACAATATTAAGATTATTTTCAAAAGTAAAGGATAAACATGGGATTCCCTCCCAAGTGGAGTCACAAGGTTGGCTCTCCATACTCTCTCTAGTATGGGTTTGTGAGGGAAACCAGAGCTCCCTCGGTTACTTCCTCGGTCATTCCTTCGACGGTTCTTTCGATCTCAAAACATTGTCCATCAACAGTGGGATTCTTTCTTTCTTCTTTGAGGTCAAACATCATTCTAATACCTCGCTAACCTTCAACTCAATGGTTATGTTCCTTACGTCAATCAATGCTCGTACTGACGCCAAGAATGGTCTACCAAATAGTAGTGGATCCGTAGGCTCTTCATCCATCTCCAATACCACAAAATCCGTAGGAACTAGAACGTTGCCAACACTCACAGGAACATCCTCGAGCAGTCCCCTCGGCTTCCTAGTGGTTCTGTTTGCGAGGACTAGTGATATCTTGCACTCCTTGAACTTAGAGTACCCCAACTTCTGAGCAGTGATCAGTGGGATGAGACTGATAGATGCCCCAAGATTACACAGGCAGTTGATGAATGTTAAATGGCCTACAACACATGAAAGTGTAAAGCTCCCCGGGTCATCCAATTTTATCGTAATGAGCCTTTTCCTTTGGTGTGGCAAAACTGGTACCAAGATGGATCCGGATGTTACTCCCAATAGCCATGCATTCTTCCTCCCTTTCCTTACGAGTGTCCTTTAAAAACTTTTTGTATTGAGGGATTAAAGGAAAAACATCCAAGATGAGTATTTTTAGCTCAATACCGCTCATTTGTTTTTCAAAAAGGACCCTTTGCTTCGCAGCTTAATTCTTCTTCAATCTAAAGGGGATAGGTGCATTAGCTTTTGCAACTACCATAGGTGCATCTCCTTTAGTTGTGTTCTGTTTGGGACCATCTAATTCTTCTCCTCGCTGCATAGGCGTGCGAGGGATCTCCCTGAGTTGTGTGGAATTGGCAGTTTTTCCAATAACCAGACTATCATCAACCTAACCTCGCAGCTCCGGCTTGCGAGGTGTATCCTCGAGTTGTTCATATACGACTTCTATTTTGATTTGCTCTGTCCCCCTTCTTGAATAACATTGTCCTCAGCGTGGTCCTTCGGTTTAAAACCTGGTGGAAGCACTTTGTCAGTACAGATTGATAGATTGGGCCGTGTACTCCATAAGGTTTTGGACGGCTTTCCCGGGAAGTTGGCCAGTGGTCTTTGTCGATGATGAGGCTTGATTGCTCTCCACATATTTTAATCTCGCATTGAGAGTCTCAAATTTGCAGTTGATATCATTGTAAGTAGTGTCAATGCGACCATGTACCTCTTCAAACTTTTTAGTGATTTCCATTTCATGAGCGGTATGGCATTGGAGTATTTGTTGAAGCATATTCATCACGTCCGGTGAACCATCTTGTGTGGATTGTGGTTGTGTTGCAGCCGGTGTTGGTTTGAGACTTTGTTTCCATTGCTCATTTGGAATCCATGCCCTTTGCTTTGGCAGATAGACCTGATCTTGTGGGTTTTCTTCATTCGTGCTTCTATAGGTAAAGTTTCGGTTTTGTTTGTAGTTCACCCACGGTTTAGATCCTCCTTGATTTTGGACATCCTCTCCTTCTTGAATCATCCTCTCCTTCTTGAATCATCTCCTCTTCTACGAGATTTACTTTCTTTGTGTGGACCATAAGCAGGTTGTCCAACTTCTCATGTAGTTATTTCAACTCTTTGTGTGCGGATGTGTTGGAATCAGAAGTACCCCTTACAGCTCGGTCGTACTCCTCGCCATATGACCATCAGCTAGAGCGAGGTTCTCTATGAGTGCTCTTCCCTTAGCAATCTCCTGTTGCAAAAAGCTACTGTGGTTCACAGTATCAAGAAGAATACGGATCCTCGGGTGGAATCCTTGGTAGAAATTGCTAAGGATAATGTCCTCTGGGAAACCGTGATGTAGGCATTAAGACTGATATGTTTTGTATCAGTCCCACGCCTCGGCAAGCGACTCGGTGCTTTGTTGCACGAAGTTGGAGATATTATTCCGGAGCTTGGCTGTCCACGAATTTGAAAAGAACTTGGTGAGGAATAGGCGCTTGCAGTCTGGCCAAGTAGTTATGGAGCTTGTGGGTAGGTGCTTCTCCCAATTATGTGCTCTATCTCCAAGAGAGAAGGGAAAGAGTCTTAGCTTCAGCGCATCCTCACTCACTCCATTGATGCGAGTAAGGGTACATAATCTCTCAAACTCGTCAAGGTGGTCGAGGGGGTCCTCCAAGGGTAAGCCATGGAACTTGTTGTTTTGGACCATTGAGATCAACCTACTTTTGATCTCAAAATTGTTATTCTGGATCGTTGGCGGTTGGATCCCGTTTCGTTGAGTATGAAAGCCCCGAGCATCGCTCGCACCAATGTAGCGAGGGCAGCGAGCTGGAGTGTATACTCACGCTTGGTGGCTGGCCTCATTAGGTAATGGTGGTCCATCAATCATCGTGCCTAGTGTTGTATTGTCTAGATCGGGCTGCAGCTGCTGCATTCTCGTGCATTGGCGTTTGAGTTCACGAGGAAGGAGGTTGATGTTATCGATGAGTGGCAGAAGGTTGTGAGAGCCCTTCGAACGGGTGTGCATCAACTGATCAACTTGTTATGACAACTCGCTTAACTCGCGGGAGTTAAGGCGAGGTTAAAGATTCTGAGTCTGTCCTTGGTCCCAAATGTCGAGGTTAACCTGCGAGGCCTGCAAAGACAAAAATAACGATTTGTCAATATGATTGAAGCTTGGTCCTTATAGATCCAAGCAGTATGAAGAAAAGACAAGTTATCTAAGCAGTAAACACGCAACTTGATCCTAAGAATATGAAACTATAAATTGAAACAAGCAAAATTCCAATTTTAGCAACGGCGCCAATTTGATAAAAGAATTTTTGTGGTTCTCTTATCAAATCATTGAGTATAGTGGTGAGTAGAGTGAGTTTGTTGAACCAATACTCGGAATTCTTGCAAGCAATCTATCTAATACCAAATCATAGTTCAAGTTAATCTAGCATCCTATCACAATGATAGACTCTAAGAAATAACAAGCTAGCAAACTAGCAAATAGGAAAAAATAAGCTAAAGACAAAAATAAAACAGAATTTGAAATTAAAAAAATGAGAAATGATGCAAAAGCAAAGTATGAAATGCGAATAAGGGTTTAAGCAAAGCTAGAGGGGAGGATCAATAGGAAGGGAGGTTGATCGGCAAAAAACTCGTCGATCCTACTCGTCGTATTCTTTGAGTGATCTCTAGACCGGGAGACAGGTTAGATCGGCCCGTTCTCACGGTAAGGATCTCGATCCGGATCGGCTGATCCATTCTGACTCTTGCAATGATCTCACCGAACCAGACGCATAAAGCCTTGCCTAAATCGTCTAATGCCTGATCCACATGCTAGATCTCTTTTCGGCGGATCAAGCCATCACTAGTAAGGCATATGGTCTCCGTTCTCGTTAGCGCTAGCCTTCGGTCACGGCCCAAATCAATTCTCAACGGATCAGAAAAAAAGATCAGCATTAAGCTTAGCCTTGCTAGTAGAGATCGGCGTTTAAATCGGTTAGCTAGGCAAGGGAATCAACGGATTCACCTGCGATCTCCCCATCCTCGAGATCCAAAGGGATCTACTAGCTCCTCATTTCGAGAGAGGCTGAGGATTGGGGTAGATTCCGATTGCATGAATAAAGTAAAGAAGCTAAAAGATGAAAGAAGAAAAGATGAAGATAACAAGCAAAACTAATTCATTTAATAGATAACCATTAAAAGAGTACAAACCTTCAAAACAAGCTTAAAGGAAAACAACAATAAAAGAGAGAGAGAGTTTTTTTGGCTAAAACATCAGATAAAATGATAAGAGGGTCACTAGGGGGTATTTATAGGGTCATTCTCATAACCCTAATGGTCAAACCAACTTACGTTGGTTAACCAAGCGGTCAGTGAAGCCTTTCTTGGAGTCCTTGTGCAAGCTTAGGCACCGACGAACGCTTCACATCTCTGTCCTCATGGTTCTTGTATGAGTTGCGACTCCGAGTGTAACCATTAATGTGAAGAGGGATGGGTCATTGTTCCGCACCAGTCTTTTCTCGCGGCAGATAGGTTGAGGTAAGTTCCTGAGGCGGCCTTTGTTGAGCGTTCATGGTATTCCTCGTCTTGCGATTCGCGAGATAGCGATCCGAGGGTGCACGACCATTCTTGACTGAGACGTTCCAGCAGCTGCTTCAATTCTCCTTGGCTCCAGTTTTGCTTCTTTTCTATTCCTTTAACCTAGATAAACTCCAAAACTCCAAATGCAAATGCAAAGAATGCAAAAAAAGTCTAAACGGACCTAAATGCATGGAAAGTCTAGCTGGATGAATGCAAAATGACGTAAAACTAGACTCTAAAACTATTAAAAATCACACACATCAGGCATCAATTTGGAACACCTTTCCCAATTGCTCACCGATAGCTTCAAACACCACTTATGCCTTGAACTCAGTAGGAACACTTGATAATCTCTCCCACATTACTAGCGTTGATGGATACTCCTCTGGTGCTCTTGTGATCAACTTATCAAGAGTGATCATTCACTCGTAAAAATGTGTGGCACCAAGACTCAATACATCCTCCATGTCCTTCTCATACTTGAAGGTAAATTGGAATTGACCGAAGCCCAAATCTGTTCCTGTTACGTGGTCTTCCAGATGCCAAATTCTGGGGAATCTCTGGATAAGAGCTCCCACATCCTACTTTAAAGGGTTCATGCATCTTCCCAGCAACACCTTAGAGTGTCTCGCAAGGAGGTCACTGTTAACGAATTTGGGTATTTTACTCTAGGTATTGGGACAACATTGTTGCCTGAAGCATTCTTCTTCTTTAAGTGTATTGAGATATAGTTTTCCTGAGGAGAAATAAAATGAGAACCAATGAGTGCTTCATTATGAATGTAGAAGATAGGTTGATGAGAAGTATTATAAATAGACAAGAATGAGGTCTCGATATGTTCAAATCCTTAGGTGAGGACCCCAAGGCTCTATTTTTCCAGAAAAGGGAAACACATATTCTAGTTAAGAAGGGAGAGCGATCCATGTTTCTTATATTGACCTTAGCTTGATAATCATAATAAATTGTATGATCAACATTCCTTATGTTCAATATTAGACCTTCCTTGTTTTGTAAATTATGGTATAAATGCAGGCAATTAGTGACATGTTGTATGATTATATACTCCTATGATGTGAGTTTCCGTGGTATATCCTGGCCATCTTGTCATTAATTGATTGTTGCCTTTTGTGTTCCTTGTACGCCAGAGGAAACTTCGACTTTGACGTCATTTCCTTAGCTAATTTACGGAAAAAAAATACTTGATAGAGCATCTGTTAGAGTTTCCATCTTCATTCTGGGCCAATACTGGTTGGAATTCCTAAATAAACCACATATAATGGATTAGAACATAATCTGTTTCTAAATGCTTGGTTATATGTGTCGAGTCTTCCTTGAAAAAAGTCAAAACGAATTTAGCCATTAGACATGATAATTTAGAATACTGAAAATGATAAATACTAGACACATCTTCTTTAATTTGAGTCTGCGATGAGACTACACTCCGACTTATATGGAGTTCTGCTCGATCCAATCTTCGGGGGTACCACCTTCCCCAAAAATTGCTTGGTTTTATCCTGATGCATCAGCGTAGATATGGATATTGGCTATCAAAACATATCCAAATCAGGATTGATTTGATTAAATCATGGACCAAAGAAGTTGGTTCAAGATATCTTCCAAACACCCTCAGTTCCTCTGATTTGTCCGTTCATTAGGGAGCAAATCGTGGATACTCTTGATAAACATAGATTTGGGTGATTCGAGATTTCAGTCAAACAATTTCAATTCTTCAGAATGTGTCCATTCAACAGAGAACGAATCGTGTTTTCTCTTGAGAATTATAGGTTTAGATGGTTCGAGGTCTCTCTCAGACACTCTCAATTCCTCTGGATATTTACATTCCTCACAGATCAAATCATGGATGCTGTTGATTATCATAGATTTTCTGAAAATTGATTTTGCTTGAACCCTAGATAGGGCATTTGCATCTTTTCAAAATCAATAAAGTCTTCTCATTCGTTGCTGTTTGATCCTTTGCAATAAACAACATCACGCTAGATTGTATTTTCACCGGAAATCATCTCCTCTTTCTCCATTTGTTTCTTTTCGTTTTTGGACAATTGTAGGGGGTAAAGTTTCTATTTATCTGTATATATATATATATATATTTATGTACTTATTAACATATTTATTGTATACAATAAATAAATATATAGACTGATATTATGTTGTTTATACACGATAATATAGTTGTTGTTTTACAATTTGACACATATTTAATATGTTGGATATTCATGTTATTTTTCTTTGTACACGTGGAATATTTTTTGTTACTGAATAAATAATATTATTATCTGTTGAACTTATATTATATGTGTAACATACCTGATATTTTATTCAATACACAAAAAATAATAAAACTATATTGCAAGTGGTCTTTAGCCTAGTGGCAGATGGTAAGTCCACTAAAGGCAGACGCACTTATATGTCTCGAAATCGAGTCTTACCGCCTGCATTATGTAGGAACTTGGCTAATGGGCTGGCCAGTTGTGGCCCAATGTTGACAAAAAAAATATTAGTTTAACTGGTTCAATATCGGTATTAGAGGTAAATTGGTCAAATTTAAATATTGTCCAAAAACATTATTTGACAACATATGTCAAATTCTTAATTTTTTCAAAAGCTTATATATATTGAATTAATTATGAGCTAATTACTCAAATACTCTATAATTTATATCTAGTTTCTTAAATACTCTTCAAAAATTTTGAAAAGAAAAAGGTGGGGGAAATGTCCTAAATAATAGGAGTTATTCAGTATATTACCAAATTGCCATTAAAAAGAAATAATGTTTCTTCTTCTTCTTCCCCGAAGTTCTTCTTCTTTCGCGATACTTTTCTTCGACTTTCTCCACTGGTTTATATGTTTATCTTTGAAATTGAAGGTAATGTAGTATATGTTCTGTGATTTTGAACTCTAAATCGTAGGATTTCTAACATATTTATTTTGATTTTTTTTCTTGGGGTTTGAGACTTTCTAGGTTTGTTTTGATTCTTAGTTTGTAATTTGGTATATTTTGATAGATTTTCTAGGTTATGTCGAAGATTATTAGTCTGATATAGTTTGGTAGATTTTGGGAGATTATCTAGGTTTATCTTCTTCTTTTTATCTTCATCCTTTGCAGAGGGTTTGATGGTAGTTTGGTAGATTTTGGTGTACTTTGGTTAGCAGAGTTTGGCTAAGTAAAAGTATAGTTTTGAAGATCTTGGTAGAGTTAGTTTGCAGTTTGATGGAGATTAGTAGAGTTAGTTTAAATTGTGGTTGACATTGGACGAGTTAGAAGATCATGGTAGAGTTAATTTATAGTTTGGTCGAGTTTGGTAGAGTTAATTTACAGTTTGATGGAGTTTGGTAGATTAGACTTTTTACTGTTTTATTGTTTCTTTTACAGAAACACAGCTATGGGGGATGAGCATAAATACCCTAAGAGGATGATTTCAAGAGGAATTCTCTTGATGATAAACAAAATCATCAACCATTGTTGCATTTTGAAGAGAATTACAACGATGAGGAGTCTTATTGGCATTGATGCATATGATGACATAGAGATGAATTCTCAATTTGGTATTATTCTGAAGTTTGCTGGCGTAGGGTTCACATGGGCAAGCAAACATGTGCAATACTTATTGCTGAATATGCGCCACACCCCTAAGATGCATGAGGTGTGATTGTTGGCCAATCGTTGTCCAATCAGATTGTCTTTGCATAAGTTTCATCATATCACACAGCTGAACTGTTGATTACCTCATTCTAATGATGCAAAATTAGTTGTAGGAGATTTATAGGGTAAGATGGGTTTAACGCATAGTGATGGTCCGAACTGGGCTGAGCTTTATGAAATTTTAAAGGGATGCTTTGAATGGTCCCTTGCGAAGAGGAAGATGGTGGGATTGCTCGTGATGTTGTACGTAGCTATTTTTGGTTTGCACGTCAATAGTAGGATCCCAGTCTACTATGCAAAATTGGTCATGGATCCGAATAGATTTGAGAGGCATCCTTGGGGCAGAATAGCATTTGATACCTTACTCGCATCGCTCCCTTCATCATCATCACTACCATGTTCAACGTATAATCTACACGGCTTTCTGCATCTCCTTCTAATATAGGTATTTGAGCATATCCCCCATCTAGGAGTAATGTGTGGAGAAGAAGATACTGTCAGATTCCTCTTATACAGTGGGCGTCACGCACTTCCCATGGTATAGGTATTCAGGATGTCTTCGAAGCTGATAAGAGAGACATCCGTCGACAACAAGGTAAGCTTCCCCACTTGGTAGACTTATTGGATTTTGGTAGAGTTAGTAGATTTTCGTAGAGTTTTGTTCCTATGGTTGACAAAGTTTGGTAGAGTTTGGTGGACTTTGGTAGAGTTTAGTAGATCCTATTTATACGTTGGTAGAGCTAAGATGTAGCTTAAGAGATTTTGGTAGAGTTTGGTGAAGGTTATACTTACTTTGGCAGAGTTTGATAGATCTAGTATGCCTTTGATATCTGAGTTTGTTGGTTCATTTTTAGGTTCAAGTGCTGCACCTTCTTCAGAAGCCTGAGGATGAAATTTTTCTTGTTTGGCCTGGAGATGTTCGGGATCCCAAAGTTGAGAGAATGGTTCGAGACATACTAGTTGGGACATTAAATAAGACGTTTTCGGCTATCCCAGCTTCTACAAAGAGGAAGACGATGAGCAGCACCGTGAGCTGTGAAGAATTCAAAGTAAAAGGCGAAGGAGCCAGAGAAGGAGAGAGCGCCAGAGAGAGTGCTAGAGAAGAAAAACGCTCATGAAAGTCAAAAGGAAAAGGAGAAGGAGCCACTGGAATTAAAACTAGAAACCACTATGACTTTGGCTGACTTTCACAAGGCGGCCAAAGAAAAATAGAAGCAAAGGTTAGAAAAGAAATTGAGAAAGTAGTATGATGCAAAAAACGAAGGGGAGGAAAAGAATATGATGTTTGAAATGTTAAAGTCCATGAAGCAGGCATTTGATGTGATAATATTTGATCAACTAAACACGTCTGAACAGCTTACAAGATTGGAGGGAAAAGTAGTATATGAAGCCGTGATTAATGAGCGACTTTGTAGGATTGAAGAAGGCATGGCATATCAAAATTTGATCAATGAACACCTCCTTAAGGTGTTGGAAACAAAACCATCGGAGGTGGTGCTTGCCTTGGAAGAGACTAAAAAGTCTACTAGGGATCAAACTGAATCTCATGGAAGTAAGACCCGAGTAGGAGGTGGGAATGATGGAGGAGATGATGGGGTTGAGGCCTCAGCTGGGGAAAAATCGGTACGTAAGTGTCTACTTGATTGTGACTGATCCGTATCGAAGAACCAATTATGTTATATTCAGTTTGATTTGTGTGGTGGACATTGTCAACTCTGTGGCAGAGTTTGGTGGACTTTGTATAGATGTTTGCCGAGTTTGGTAGCTTTGTTGATAATATGTTATAGACATGAATAATGTTTACTTGATCTTTCTTTCTTGTATTGCTTCGATTTTCTTTTTACTATGGTAGTTCTTGACAGAGCTGATGGATTTTTATGAATGGAGGTTGGTAGAGTTTGATTGACTTTAGTACACTTTGGCAGAGTTTGGAAGAATTTGTTAGACTAACTATTTTACTTATTCTTTCCAGAGGGAAAGGATCTCTGAGGAGCTGCCAACCACACAACCTTTGTCCCAAGCATTACCACTTTCCATAAACTTAGAGGTTAGTGTGGCAGTTCTTTAGTAGAGTTTGGTGGAGTTAGATAATAGCATGGTAGAGGTTGGTGGAGTTTGGAAGTTTAATTCTTTTACATTTTCTTCTAAGAAGGAACGGATCTCTGAGGAGCAGCCAAACTCACAGATTTCATCCCCACCAATACCACCTTCTATAAACCCAGAGGTTAGTATTATTGTTCTTTGGCAGAGCTTGGTGAAGTTAAAATATAGCATGGTAGAGTGTGGGTGTAATTGTGTACGCTAACTTTAATTGTTTTTCTTTACAGAAGGGACGAGTCTCTGAGGAGCAGTAGACCTAACAGATTCTATCCCCAGCATTACGACTTCCTAAAAACCAAGAGGTTAGTATGGTAGTTTTTGACAGTGTTTGGTAGGGTTTGGTGGAATGTGGTGGATTTCAGTCTAATTAACTTTTACAGCAGGAATGCATACTTCAAGAGCAGGAAACCTCTGACCCAATGTTCCCAGCATTAAAAAAATTTAGGAATCAATAGATTAGTAACATAAAAACTCCAGAGCAAACTCCTCACGTAGATCTAGAGTTAACTCCAAAATAGTCTCTGCTCTCAATCATAAGTCTCAAAGAAGATAGTGATTGTCATATTTTGGAAAAATCTGTCGAAGCCGGGAAAGGCAATGACCTCATATATATGGAGGATGTGCTGCCCAAAATAGCTAGACCACATACCCTTGCTGCGAAACAGGTATTGTTCACTAGAGCTAAGATATAACGTAGATTGTAAATTAGTAGACTATGGTGGAAATTGGAGGAGTTTGGTAGAGCTAAGACATAATGTAGTAGATTATGGTAGAGTATTGCAGAGGTAGGACATAATGTAGTAGAATTTGGTAGAGCTAATACATAACATAGTAGATTTTGGTCGAGTATTGCAGAGGTAGGATAGAACGTAGTAGATTTTGTTGGAATTTGAACTAATTTTTTGTTTCTTATACAGAAATCCCCTTTCGAAGGAAGTTCTCTTGTTAAGTGTATTATAGAGGATGACGTAGTACCTAACTCATACGATCCATTTGGGCCAGTACAAATAATCACAGTGATTCACCTGCGTAACCTTATCAGGCGTGGTTTTTAAGCGTATTGTTTTCTCAGTTACAACGTTCTTTGAGTTACCAATAAGTACATTATATTTGTTTGTAAATTACCCACATTTCCAGGGATAACTCAATTGTTGACATCAGTTCTTTTGGCTGAGTTCTATCTTCAGTTGCTTATGCCTAGAAAATGGTGGTCAGTAGAACAATATGGATGGTTCACAGATTTGGTAAAGTCTTAGATTGTAACTTGGTAGACTTTGCAGGATTTGTTGGAACTTGGTTGACTATGATAGACTTAATATTGCGTTACCTTTTTTTGCAGCATATGACAAGCGGTGTGAACATGTTCCGTCGATGAAGTATGTAGACTCCATCTTAGTATAAGAGTGATAGGATTGTGTTCCTTGATCCTTTACTATGTGCTTTCTGGTGTGCCTAATAGAAGGAATTTGCTGGAAATGAGAAGAAGTTTATGTTTGATAATTAATTTCAGCATATAATTTGCTCATTTTTACAGAAAAAAAATGAGCAATATAAGCCTTCTTTAGGACCTATCCTAAAGAGAATCCAGTACTTCTTGGTCGTGAATATCTGAATAGGGCGAACCACTCCGTGGATATCTTTACTTCGGAACAAAACAATTAGAATTAGGCTCGGTCAACTGGAATGTGTCTTATCCATATAGGGGAGTACAAAGGAAAAGCCCCACTATGGTATTAGAAAAGCAATGGTTTCGAGATGTTGACACCTTGTACGATTTTCATAACATCAATAATGTCCATTGGGTAGCACTAGAGATCGATTTACTTAAGCAGTACATTAAAATCTTGATTTGACCGCCTCAGCTGTGGCATATGATGATCTAATTGAGCTTTTCAGGTAATGTTGGTTGAATTTCATTTGTAGAGTTTGATAGACTTTAATATATATTTGGTAGAGTTTGGTAGACTTTAGTAGAGTATGGTGGACGTTGATGTGTAGTCTGTTTGAGTTTAGTAGACTTTGATAGAACTCTGGTAAAGTTTGGTTGACTTTGATAGATCTTTGGTAGAGTCTGGTAGACTTTGATGTATAGTATGTTTGAGTTTAGTAGACTTTGGTGGATCTTTGATAAATGTTGATGACATTTATTTATGCAATCAAGTTGTACGCGAGGATGATTGCATATCTGGTTAGGAAGATGACACCAAAGGATATGCAGAAAAATTGTAGTGTGAAGGCTTACACTATTTTTAGAGTGAAGTCGACTCCATTGAACATCCAATCCGATGACTGTGGCATGTATACGCTGAAATTTATTGAGTGTTTAGCCCTGAGATGCGGATTTATGAATCTAGAAGATAAGTTTGTTCCTTTTATCTGCATGAAATTTGGCATTGACGTCATGTATCAGCTTCCACTAGCAGAGATAATTTTATCAACAGGTAACAATCTGTGAGGGGTAAAATTGATAAAGAAGTACTGATTACAGTGTCACAGGGGTTGCTTTTAGATTGGTAGAGTTAGTAATATTATTCATTAGTATGGTAGAGTTTGTATATATATTTACCTAAACTTTCATCTTTTGTTAACAAATACTCCCAAATGACCAATATTTTATGACTAGATGATGGTCCTATGAGAGTATTAATATTATTTTGTAGTGAACAAAATGAGTTAATATAACGTGGTAGAGTTTGGTTGACCTTACACATAACTTGGTAGATTTTGATAGACTTATAGTAGAGTTTGGTTTAGTTAACATATACCGTAAATTTTGGTAGATTTTGATAGAGTTACGAGTACAAGATTGGACGTCAGCTCTAAATGTTCGGATATTATGTCCCACACCTTTACATCTAGATAAAGCCGTCATTTTCCTTGGGATTTTTGCCTCCAATGAGCACTCAAACTAACTTTTCAACCTTGAGGCCTTTGGCCTACCAGATTGGTTACGTATAACAGGAGGTTTGCAAACTTTACTAGCAACATCTTTAGGTATTGGAACTGCTCATCTCTTGGCATCACACATCTGCCTTACACATGGTACAAGTAACTCGCATAATAGTGTGGATCTCTGAGGTCGATCTTCAAACGCTGCCATGCTTCTACTATGGCTAAGGCATGCACACAAGGTATTTTATCCACGTTAAACTGTTTGCAAGAGCACATTTTCTCTGTTAGATTCACCAAATGTGAAGATGTCGAGCATGTAACAACAACTTGATGCTCATCTATGTCTTGTACACTGTATTGCGTGGCTTTGAGAAGTTTATTCTGCATTGACAAAAACCAAATATTGTAACAAACCAAACTCTACTACACAGTTATCCAAGATAGATCAAACTCTACCAAGATCTACTAGATTGTACTAAACTCTACTACACTATTATACAAAATCTACCGAACTCTACCAAACTCCACATCAGAGTTATCTAAGATCTACCAAATCTACTATACAGTAATACAAAATCTACCAAACTCTACTACACAGTTATCTAAGATTTACCAAATTCAAACAAACTCTACTACACAGTTATCTAAGATCTACCAAACTCTAGTACACAATTATCTAGATCTAGCAAACTCAACCAAACTCTATTAGACTCTATAATTGATACCTTTAGAAGTTTTTGATTGCTATAGTGAGAATGGTTATTGTTTCCCCTGCCTTTGCCCTCCTCTTCGTGAACCACCTAGTTAACATTACCTAAATAGCATCTATAAGCTGCACAATAGGGAAAGTTCTCGCTTCAGCTAACGCATGATTGATAAATTTTGCTATGTTTGACGTGGTGAAGTTGTTTCTATTTCCACGGAAATGTGCAAGACTCTATAAACAAACATCTGCCCTTAGCAAATACTCATATAACCTTGGATCTACTCTCTATATTTGGCCGAAAATAACATTAAACTTGACAAAATGTTTTTACGTAGATGGTAAGTGCAAATCCCCCTAGCGGTGAGCGGATACATTTTTGTTATTGCTTTGGCTATTGATTTGTTCCTATCTGAAATGATGGCTAATTCTTGATCATAAAGAATGACGCGATTGAGTTGTCTAAAAAACCATTCCTAGGATTCATCGTATTTTGTATCAACCACACCAAAAGCCATAGGGAAAATGTTGAAAATTCCCGTCTTGCATTGTGGCCGTGAGAAGAGTCCCTTTATATTTTCCTTATAAAAACATTCCATCCACAAAAACCTTTCTCATATATAGAAATCCTCTGATCTTGTCGTTAAATGCAAGGAATAGAAACTTGAACTTATTATCTTTGTCTACTTCTAGTTTGATAAGTGTTCCCGGATTTGCTTATCTAATCATATACAAATATGAGGGAAGTTCTTCAAAACTAGCATCTGAAGTTCTTGTTACTAGAGCCCGAGCTTCCTATAAAGTACGATGTGCCTTCCAGTACTTCATTTGTATAAAATGAAAGCAGAGCATCAAAGTTAGATCTGGCTCTATCAAACTCTACTAAAGTCAACCAAAATCTACTAAACTCTGCCAAAAAAGATTCATAGCTCCACCAAAAAATTCATGCTTTACTAAACTCTACTAAATTACTTCACTAAAGTCTTCCAACGTTGACCATGTACTATCATAATTTTACCAAACTCTACCAAAGTCTGCCAAGGTCTAACAAGGTCTACCAACGTCTACCAATGTCTACCATGTACTATCATGTACTAGGAATTTTACCTTTAAACTGAAACGTTTGTTCAGTGATTCAGCAACGTGAGAAGGAAGAACAGAAGGTCCAACACCACCAACAAAATCCAAGTATAAACGACCAAGAATATCGGCCATTGCTTGATGTGCCTGAGATGACATCTCTATAACAGAGCAAGTATATTCTCCACAATAGACCCAAATATAGAAACGCATGATTGAGGCGTGAAGCACTGAGTCTCCAAGCACAGGTTGAAATCCAGCATCTCACAACCAATAGCATCTTTGATGAAGATACCACATCAAAGTCAAACCTATTTAAAAAGAAATATATCTTCAACCTTGACTCAAGATCTTTTTTTGTGGGATAAATTTTTCCAACATCTAACTGAAGTAACCTCATTTCGATATCTAAATACTTATCATCAAATGTCGAATCTCTCTTCTTATGAGGTAGATTTCTTATATCTTCTTCTTTACACTTCCTCTGAACACTTATGAAGTCTTCATCACCAGAGCTTGCACCATCTACATCCTCGCAGCAGTCGAATCTCATTTCCACTTCCTCATCTTCTTCAATGTTGTCAACATATTCCTCTTCTTGTTTGATAGTCTACCTAACTCTACCAGAAGATAGTCTATCAAACATAGTTTCAAATTTATGAAAAGAAGGCTTACATTTAGGCTCAAATCTTATACTTTCTTCCACAGGTACATGAGATTTCCTTGAAATCTCCACACAAAGACAAATTGCCTCTTTCTGAATTTGTTGCACATACCCACGTAATTTCCACTCGTTCGTCATGAAGATAGGAAGTGTATCTTGTGGTAGTGCATGCATGAGTTTATTTGATATGTAACTCAGTTTTACCTTATAGATATGTTGATTTAGGTCCAAATCTTCGTGCAGAATCCTCATAAACCCATCATAATGTACCTCCTCATTTACTTCCATGATTTCGCAACCAAGAGAATTATCCACTAAAAAGAACCAATTATTTTGGTCGAATTTCCAATTTCCACAAACTAAGATGATACGATACATCATGATATATTTTTCTCCCTCATTCTTATTTTGGTTTTCGTATTATGGATTCACCCGACTTTCACCTCCGAAGAGGGAATTCCTGTTGCTGTAAAACTCTTCCTCGCCACCTTCGCCCGGAATGTGAGCAAATATATCATGTCAGGGCAAACTTTGAGCTATAACTAATGGATTAGCATTAATAGTAAGTTCCTCTATTGATCCAAAATCAAGAAAACAAAAAAGTGAGCTCAAGCAAAAATGCAACAATGGTGATTTTTGTGCTTCAATGGTGTTTGGCTGTACTAAGTGAGCGAGAAACAAGGTAGGTGATATAATAATTAAGGGCTAAAATTGTCTTTTCCATACTAGGTTAAATGAATTAACTCTGCCAACCTCTACCAAACTAACGGAATAACTCTGCCAACATCTGCTAACATATGCCAACATCTGTCACATTATCAAATATAACTCTTCCAAAATCTGCTACACATTGTAAGAACTCTATCACATTGTCGTTACTTACTTAACCAAAATCTGCTACATTGTGTAAGAACTCTACCAAACTCCGCCAAACTCTACTACAAAGGGTCCAACCTCTACTAAACTCCACCAACTCTTCCTTACACCTCATATACTTTGTCCCAAGGATTATAACTACATACAAATCCAGAGGTTAGTATGGTAGTTCTTTGATGGTGCTTAGTGGAGTTAAATTATAGCATGGTAGAATTTTGTAGATCTAGGTAGAGCTTGAGCTGACGTGGCACTTCATTTGGTAGACTTAGACCAGCAGAGCGCGCTGACATGCCACATTTAGTTAATGGTATTCGTATTATGCTTTTGTTTACACATATTAAAAAAGTAAAATGGTATTTTAGAATTTTATAAAAGTACTTGAATAAATTATGTATTATTCTGAAGTATTTGAGTCATTATGTAAAGTATTCTAGAAAATCACCCTTTAATTAATCCATTTAATCCCACCACGTATAATGAATGTATATGGCGGCTTATTATTAAACTTCAAAAAAAATTTCGGATTTTTGAATTTTCAAATTTAATAAAAATGTCAGTTGTCTAGTACAATGATTCAGGACTTACAACAAAAAAAAAATTGACGTTTCAAAGTTTACATGTTGCATCGTAGAACCTCAACTGATTAAATGATAAAAAATTACTATATATTAATAATCATTTTCAGATTTGTAGATGCAGCTAACAATACAATAAACACGTGTTACAAACAAATGTTATATTAATTAACTCGTGGTTTCCATCTTACATAATTATAAACAAAAATCCATTTCAGGCTACGAATACGATGACTCATTCTATTAGAAACACATGAATAAACCACTTGAAGGTGGCTTTAAACAAGGTTTACTAAGATCCACCACGGTTCAAATATAATGTTAGGTCCAATCGCCATGTTAAAAATGACGTCAAAAGTTGAATGCTTCTAACAAACCCAATCACCACATTGGAGGTCCATCACCTTGTTCAAGGCATGACACCTCGTCCTAGGCTTATCACCTCGTCACGCTCAATATCTTGGAAGTATGGCGAGTCTTTACTGTGTGCAGGACCGTACCCTGCAAAGCAACCTAGAATATGGTATTTCGACAATACAGATTACAGAGTTTAGGTCAACCGATGACCTATGGAATACAGACTGCACAACAGCACAGGTCATGCCATGTTGAAGACCTAAGGAATATGGAATGTGTATGTCAGACTATACTGAAGACCCGACAATATGAATTGCAAAGATCAGACCATAATGCACACATGAACAAATACATGTTGAAATACTCGGACCATGATTCTGATGTAGGACGAAGGGATCTCAAGAACACCTATAAAAGAAGATGCTACCCAAATGAGCAAGGGATCAGAATTCTTCAGTATTATCCGTTGTAGAATTCTTATCGAGCTCAACCTCAACATTCTCATTACTTATCATATCTACATCTTCCTTTGTATCTGGTAATCCTACTTTCCACCTATTAATACGAAATCCCTTATCTATTACTCTTAATAGTTATTTAGTGTCTAATCTACCACAAAAAATCGGTGCTAGAATGAAGGGGGAAAGGAGATTTCTACACGCAAAGGTTAGGAAGGAAGGATGACGAGCAAGCAACCCTCAGAACCAAACAAGTCAGCCTAAATGCAGAACCTACCACCACTGACACCACCCGTGCATAAGGCATCACTAGTCACACCATATATCTTGCCCGTTAACATCCCCCAAACCTTGAGCGCAGGAACCAAAAAAGTTGGGGCCAGATTCGAACAACTTTTTAACGGGAACAGGAGACTAAAGCCCGGCAACAACCAAAGAAACCCTAGATATCCCTGGTCTGCTAAACGTTGTGATGATCCATGATGGGGTAACATTTTAGAAAGAAGGACTGTCACAAACGACCATTTCATGTACCGTCCAATCAAACAGAAGAGGCATAAGCTCGGATCTGAGCACACAAGGTTGTTAACAAATGCTGGTTTGATCACCAAGGTTAAATATTCGGAGTTGGTAGCCAACCCAATCTTCATAAGAAGAAAAAATGGCAAATAAAGGGTGTGCATCGACTTTAGTGACCTAAACAAAGTATGCTCGAAAGATAGTTTTCCGCTGCATTACATCAATCGCCTCGTTAAGACCACCATAGTGAATGAACAACTCTCTTCCATGCATGCATTATCCGATTACTACCAAATCAAGATGATTGCCGCGTATCAAGGAAATACAACTTTCATCACTAACTGCAACACCTATTGCTACAAAGTTATGCACTTTGAGCTCCGGAGCCACTTACCAATAGTTTTTCAACAAAATTTCTGCCGACCAACTCAGATAAACAATGAAATTTTACATTGACATGCTCCTCAAATCTTTAAAGGCCAAAACTCATATGCCAACCTGAAGGAATATTTCTTGTGCTGAATAAGTATCTGATTAAACTCAACCCCACAAAGTGTACATTCACGTCCTTGCTCAGACATAAATCGTCCAGTCCTTCTTCAAATTCACATTAATGTGGGATAGCTTCTCAGAGGAATGAGTCGTAATGTTGATACCGCACTATGCACCCAAAATCATCGTGGCCATCAAATTCTTGAACCTGGCAGGGGATAGTTATGTGAAGACTATTATCCACCAAGTGCAGTAATCCATAAACACCTAGGGACGGGGAAACCATATACCGCATATATTGAAAAAAATTTCGAACAAATAGACGAATCCATGATGGGGTAACCCAACACAGTGATTCCACATTTTTTGATCATCATCTCAATAGAGGCTACCGTACTTATAGAGCTTGACACATGCATATATCTTAATCAATCAGCAATCTCATCCAACTCTTTGTCTGACGCAGACTCACGCTCTAAATCAATGTTGTAATCTGAATCTGATTCATCTTCTCCAGGACTGATAATTCGAATACAAGTATCCCTCAAAGGCATGGGATAATTGTCATAGAGATTATATCGCACAGTGGCACCAGTACTAGGATCACATATGCAAGACAACAGCTCACCAACCTTGATAGAAGGAGTTCCGAGGAAACACCATCTTTTCATATTCAGTTTTGAGAGAATCGACCTAGGACTCGTACCTTCCCTAGACATCCTCGCTCTTGAACTGATACAGAGGTACTCACATGTACAAATATCAATAAAATATCTCATGCATATCGTGCCGATAAAGCACTGAAAGATTGAATCTATAGAGAATCTAGAATCAACACACTAGGATCATAATAATCCAGACTTAAACTATAGCAATAGATAAGAGAACTGAAGAAACTAAAGGTACTCAACACAGACAATAAAAAAACTAAATTCAAACTAAGAAACCATTAAACAAATAAGAAGCAGACTAAAGAAGTTAAAAATAACAAACTAGCAATATGTTTTAGGCAAGATAATCAAGCAAAGGATAATAATAATTAAATCAATAATGCTTGAAGACTCACTAATAACCATTCTAAGGCATGAGACACAATACTATAACATCCCACTCTCACGACAATGGACCCTTTCCCAGTCAATTAATCAAACTAACTCTTGTTGTTGATTTAAAGACTAACAAGCATTACAAACTAGCTCACTAAAACCACTATCCACCTTAACCTACAAAAAAATCATTTGAAAATTTCATCAAACACGTGTCAGGCAACAAACTTCCAAGCTTCTAAATCAAATTGATCAAGTTGAATCTAGTATTAAGACCCCTCTAAGTGAAGGAATCCATAAATTTTTTAACTTAAACACAAAATTCAACCATCAAATCCTAATATCTACCTAACCATAAATATATCACTTTACTACTCACATATCACAAATGAAGAACAAAACAGCAAAACATAAACATAATGAAAAAGTAAAAACAAAGGAATAAGAAATCTTAATAGATGGGAGAAGGTGATCCAAAGATCATCTTCCCCTAGGGTCTCCACTATTTGCCCTTAAAGTCTTTCTACAAAAGTTCTTAAGTGGCTGGAAATTAGAAGACAGATGTTCTAAACCCTTAAACATTCTGATTTTAATGTCTTAAAACGGAATTGGGTCGGACCAAATAAAATAAAGTGTTTGATGAATATCTTGACCAAGAATCATGACCAAATGGGTCGAGATTTTCCCTTTGGCAAATTTTCTTGACCCAAAATCTCGACCTTCTGAACTCTTATGGTCCATTTTATTACCCAGAATATTGACCTGGTGGTCAAGATTGCTCGTGAAGGTTCTTGTATCCTCTTTTTGATGCTTTCTTACTTTAATAATCTGATCCTTAGCTTCCCAATCTCCAAAAGTGGGCTCAAATCCACATGAAAATATTCAAAAGAGAAGAAAATATGCATATGCATGCTCCTAAGACTCTAATGCATAAAGTATGCAAAACACTAACTAGAATGAAATTAAATAAGTCTTATATGGTGGAAAATGATGCAAAATAACAATGGAACTAACCTAATATTTGATATACTCATGTTTTAACCATATGAATCTACTGCAAGTTCACAACAAACAAAGTAGTACTTAGGGATCGAATCCACGAAGACTAATGGTCACATTATCAATCTCTAGAATGAACTTAAGCTAAGACAAATAAAATAATGAAGGGAACAAAACAAATGAAGCAATAAACAAAAATTCAATAATAAAAGCACAGGCACAAGCAATTCATCAGGAAGTAGGGAATCGGAATAAGAAAACGACTCAGGGCACAAATTATAACCAATTCTCGACTCAAACATAAAAATATAGCAAACCCACTGTCATGGTGTCGACTACTATCTCTAACAACCTGTAATCCTAAATTATCGTAAAATCCTAGAGAATTAAACAAGCATTATCGAATTGGTCTGAGAGGTCCATAAGTAGCCTTAACATCAGCTTTCGTTGGTTAAGGATTAGTTGCTCATCTAAGCTAGTTCAGACATCTAACAAGCTTTTGGAGAGTTAAACAACCTAAGATCACAAATTAGGTGATCAAGCTAATTTAAGTATTACACATAGCAATAGACGGAGACACATAAGATAAAACCTTATTTGTTCCTAATTTATTGAATCCTTAAATCCGTAGAAAACCCTAAATCTGATTGGAAAACTACTCAGACATAGAAGAAAGAACAAACAAAGAAGAAGAATAGATAAACATAATGATAAACTGAATTCAATAGAAAAAGGTGTTGAAATTCAAGCTAAATTTCTTCTCTTAATTTGCTCGGTTACTGAGAAATTTTAGCAAGAAAGATAAACAAGAGCAACACACAAGGTTTAACGAGTACGGATCTCAGATTGAGATCTTATGGTTCGCCAGAGAATACTCTCTAGAGTTCACTATCTTCACCAATCTTGAGATCAAACCAAGCTTATTACAGTGTTTAACCTCTCTTTCTCACACCCCAAATCCTACTCACAAACAATATCGAATGTAACCCTATCTCACACCTTGAATCTCTCTTAAAACCCAGAAAAAATACAGAGAGAATAGAAGAAGAAACACTCAGTTACAAAACTCTGTAACTAACCTAGAGTCTACCCAATTCTCGTTCCAACTAAAATTGAAGAGAGAAAGAAGATACTTAACACTCCCTTAGCTCAGAATCCACCGTCCTTGCTATTGAGAATTCTCCGCTTAATATGTGGCAGAAGATTAGTGGTTGTTGTCTTTGATCGGATTCTAACTTGTATCCAATTAACCTGCATCCAAAAAATTGAAGCGTAAAACTTGAAGTCTCTCAATCACTTGGAGTCTTCCATCTTTTATATATAAACCAAAGCCTGATGCTCCTAGAGTCTTCATAACCTTCTTTTAATACTTTGATAAGTGACTACTAATCTTCAAATCTCCACCTTAATCATTAACCTCTTCTTTATCTTGGTGGAGCTTTACTCCTGAACATTTCCTTAGCTCAAAATCCACCATCCTTGCTATTGAGAATTCTCAGCATAATATGTGGCAGAAGATTAGTGGCTGTTGTCTTCAATCGGATTTTAACTTGTATCCAATTGACCTGCTTCCAAAAAATCTGAAGCGTAAAACTTGAAGTCTCTCAATCACTTGGAGTCTTCCTTCTTTTATATATAAACCAAAGCCTCTGATGCTCCTAGAGTCTTCATAACCTTCTTTTAATACTTTGGTTAGTGACTACTAATCTTCAAATCTTCATCTTAGTCATTAACTTCTTCTTTAACTTGGTGAATCTTTGCTCCTGAACACTTTAGTGCTTTGTAACTCGAAGCATTGTGAGTGCTACTTGTAACTTCTGAATTGGAATAACCTTTGTGAAGATGTCTGCTGGATTATAAGCTTTAGGAATCTTCTGAACTTCAAGCATTCCATAGGTGATGTAATCTCTTATAAAATGGTACTATACAATTACATGTTTTGTCCTTTCATGGTGAACTACATTTTTGGCCAATGCAATTGCACTTCGGGAGTCAGAGTGAATCCGAACTATGTCTTGAGAAAAACAAAACTCTTCAGCTAATCCTTTCAACCAAATTGCTTCTCTTGCTGCATGTGATAGAGCAACGAAATATGCTTATGTAGTGGAAAGAGCCACCACTTTCTGAAGCCTTAATTTCAAACTTATGACATTTCCACATGCAGTAAACGCAATTTCAGAAATAAGCATTATATTTTCTAAGTCTGTAGCATAATCTGATTCACTATAGCCTTCAAGCTCAAATCTCCCTTCCCTTCTGTAGCTTAAACTTGTTGAGACTGAAGCTTTGATACACCTAAGCACCCATTTAACTGCTTGCCAAGGTTCCTTTAAGGGTTTACTGATGAATCGGCTGATTAAGCCTACTGGATATGCTAAACCTCGTCTTGTGCAGACCATTGAATACATGATGTTCCCTATTGCGCTTTGATAGGGAATAGTTCTCATGACATCTTGTTGATCTCTTACTTCTTTATTTGTTGCTGACTTGAGTATGAAATGAGCTCCTATGGAATGGAGATTTCCTTTGGTTGATCCATTTTTAAGTTTCCTAGTACCTTGTGAAGATAGCTCTGTTGAGATATATTCAATGTGCATGCGGATATGTCCCTTGTAATTTCCATTCCTAGAATCTTCTTAGCATCACCTAAGTCCTTCATGTCAAACTCAGAACTCAAAAGAGACTTTAGGCTTTCAATCTCAACCTTGTTAGTGAAGCAATTAAGATATCATAAACTTATAAAGAGCAAATACAAATATGATTTATCATATAATTTCTTTGAATATACACAATAGTCATATTCACTTCTTTTATAACTTTCCGAAATCATGAACTCATCAAACATTTTATTCCATTGCCTTGGAAATTGTTTAAGCCCATATAAAGATTTTTTGAGGAGACAGACTTTGACTAGTGTACCCTTCTGGTTTTTCCATAACAATGAACTCCTCCAAGTTCCCATGGAGAAAGGTTGTCTTCACATCTAGTTGCTACAAATCCATGTTAATATGAGTAACAACAAAAATAAGATACCTTATTGTTACGTACTTAACAACAGGAGAAAATATCTCGTTGTAATACACTCCTTCTTTTTGAGACAATCCTTTTGCCACGAGCCTAGCTTCGAATTGAGGTTTTTCTACACCTGCAATACCAGCTTTCCTTTTAAAGATTCATTTATAGCCAATTACCTTTTTATTCTTTGGTCTGTCAGTGAATATCTAGGTTTTATTCTTCTTGAGAGAATGAATTTCCTCATCAGCTGCTTCTGTCCACTTATCTCCATCATTATCTCTCATTGCTTCTTCATTTGATGGTTCTATATGACATGCATCTTAGTTATATAATACTCAAACATATATACTTTCATAAATATCATCATCACAACATTCATAGTCTTGAAATCCCTGTGGTGGATGAATATGTCTTCGTGTTCTAACTCTTGCTAGATTGTAATCCGAGTGAACTTCTCCTTCTTGGTGTTCAGTTTCTATATTTTTTTCAGGGTGATTTCCTTTTGTTTGATCATCAAGGAACACACTAATAGCTTCACCTTCAATCGTAGCTTCACCTTGAGTTGTCCGATTACCCTCAAACCACCTCCAAATGAAAAGTAACTCACGTGGCTATCTTGTGTCCAAATTTCAGCTCGATCCAAAATTGGGAAGTCTTTTAAAGGAAGCCAAACTACTGACGCTTATGCATGATGCTGCATCTTCATATGCTCGTTTTCACTAAAAACCGCTCATCTTCTCCCAAAGTGACCTATAACCTAAAAAGACTGTAAAGCAGACTAAAAACTTTAAAAATGTACTTTGACTCAAAAAACCATGGAAAACAAGGGTTAAAAACTGATTAAAGTGAGGTACATCAATATTCACATATATCATGAACTTCCAACATTCAGAAAACCATAATAGAACTTCACTAACCTTAAAGGACGACGTCGGACTAGAAATTGATGGCACCTCGGCGATCAGTAGAGAATTCATAAAATACAAGAGAAAGAAGGGAGAGAAAATTACCTTTTGCAAGAAGTCTTAGGCGAGAAATGAAGGAGTGGTATTTATAGCCAAAAAAGGTACGAAACCACAGAGACGATGTCATTTTGTGGGCATATAAATATGCACCGACTTAATCACTGTGTGGCGTCTTCAATATGCAGCTCTTCGAAAATCGCAGAGAAGTGACCAACCAGAACATGACATATGACATAGTGGATCAATATTATATACCATGGGAGTTCTCAGACAAGTTTGGCATTTCGTACCTCAATACCGAACTGGGGATTATTAGAAGTTGAAGGCCTTGAACAAAACTCATCACCATGCTATACCAAAAACCTAAGGAATACAGGCTGCACATGTCAGACCATGCTGAAAACCTAGAAAATATAGAGTCACAAAAAATCAAATCATTCACTATAAATCATCTCTCACACACACACAAAATATGTAAAGAGTATAATGGGTTTCACAGGCCCATAGTCTTTTTTTCCTTTTTTGTCATATGCCCCATTGTCTTTTGGAACACAAATTTTAGATCTTGAATTCTTTTGTATGCATTCAATTTGATCTAAACGATGTTTAATCTTTATTCAGTCAACCCTTACTCTCCAATTCCTTTCCAAATCAGGTGAATTTCTTCTCTTTATTTCTCCTAGATTTTAGTCTTGAATATACATTAATCGAAGTATCCCTCGATTTTTTCCTCTTTTACTTTGTTTAGAAGAAGGATGATCGTATTGAACATTTTGTCCAATTAGCTGATATCTATTTTTTTAAGTGGATTGTAAACTTTGGGAATTTAGATATTGTTTGTTTCCAATGTCAGATCTTAATTTTACTTTGTTGTGATTCTGAATGTGGTATTGCTGTTCTGGAATTTGGTTGCTAGTCTGAATAGTTCTGCTTTGACTCTTACAACAAATTGTCATTTTATGTGATTTGATCTGAATAATAATTAATTTTTACTAGTATTTTATGGTTGATCCGATCACGATTTTGATTTATGTATGTTATCTAGTTGTTTAAACATGCTTAGACTTTTGTGAAATTCATATACTTTGGACTCTTCGTGTTCAATTTCTCACATAAATTTTCAGGAATTCACAGACCAAATTAATTGTATGATCTGTACTGTTCTTGACAAGCAGATTTTTTGAGGTGTACAAGATAATATGGGATCCAATCATGGAGGGATTGAGCAATTGCTTGCTGCTGAACACAAAGCTCAGCAAATCATCAATAATGCTAGGACGGGTAATTCGAAGTTCTATGCTTCATTCTGAAACTCGTAGTCATAGCATCACTAATAGCCACTGTTTATACTAAAAAGTGTATCATACCTGAATCTAACTGGAGTTCGCGATGGAGGAGGAACTGGATAATATTGTACAATGATATAATGTTAGTATTATAATGATCTTGTTCCTGAGAGCAATGACTTTGATGCCATAAGGGGGGATTTTCAATTGACATAGTTGGAGGGATTTTACCAGTTGACAATCTTATAATTGAGAATGTGTATTTGTTTTTGATTTTCAGCAAAAATGGCAAGACTGAAGCAAGCCAAGGAAGAGGCTGAAAGAGAGATTGCTGAGCACAAAACTACTACGCAGAATGGTTTCCAGAGAAAACTCGAAGCGGTAAAATTAAAAGAAAAAATTTTGAACCCACGAAATGGTTTGTTATTTAAGTCACTTGTTATTGATGAGAAAACTTGACTGTGGAAACAGACAAATGGAGATTCAGGTGCCAACGTAAAGAGGCTTGAGCAAGAGACTGATACCAAGATCGAGCAATTAAAGAAGGAGGCATCCAGAGTTGCCAAAGATGTGGATATGCTTCTCAAAAATGTGATCATAGTGACGAAGTGAGATATATATACTGATGATATCACATGAAACCATAGATTGTGAAGTGGTGTGAATTCTTTTTCTTTTAAAGTGGATCCGTTCATTCGTTTCTTATATTGTTTTATGATTTCAGATCTGACTGTTGTTATTGATTGTTAACCGTGTCCTGAATTATTGTCTTCATCTCTCTAGAAAATGATAAAATTGAGAACAAAGAAGGAGGATTTTGTTTCATAAATAAGATTGTAAAATAAAGTCTATATCAAGAATCTCGACCCTAGCAGTCACTTGAATAAAATAAAGAAAAATTGAAAGAAAGAAAAAAAAGAAAGACAAGATTTAGTTTACAAAAGAATGTGTTCATTGAAACTCCTTGAAATGTGTAAGTTTGAATGAGAGAATCATTGAATGTTTCATAATCTTTCTTGGTGGCTGATGGCTAAAGCCGCCTCCGGATATATCTTTAGGAACCATACATGATTGTTCCAAATGAGTAGGATTTCTTGGAAATGGGAATGAATCCATAAGGATACGTTGGAACCTCTTAGATATGAAATGAAAGGATTACACAGTTTGATATGTGAATGTGAACGTTGATTTTGCTGGCTTTGGTCAGTGGTCTAAACATCCACGGTTTAGGAATTCATTCTACATCGTTCTAGGACCACTAGAGCTAAAGATGATGCGGTACGGATCCACCCGATCAGATGCTCCATGAACTAGTACAAAGCCTCTTTTAATTATTCTCTTCATTACTCTCGACATTGGTAAGTCCAATGTGATGGCATGGTCGATTTTTGTCGACTTTTTCGGACTTCAGATCGCAATAGTGCTTTCTAATCTCTGACTATTTAATCTTCCCATTCAACTTATTTTTTCATTTGCCTCTTTTACTAAAAAAGAAAAACTTCATCTTTTCTTGGTAAAATGATGAAAGCCAAAATGGTGACAATGTTTATTTGAAATCAAACGACATCTTTTTTAGAAATTATTTTTGGTCAATATTGGAAGTTCAAGTTCATTTCTAAACCCCATTTTTACTTCTTTTTAAATGTTTTCTTTTTGGTGTGAACTTCTTTTTACTGTTTGTACATCTCTGTATAAACCCATTTTCCCATTATTTACTTAACTGACGTTTCAAAATAGCTTCAAACTTAAAGAAAATATAACATTTTTGTTGCTTTCAATAAATTTCTTATTTGGTTTATTTAGAGATGCCTAAAATGTAATTATTCATGCATGGTTTTTTATTGATTGTAAAAAACAATGGTTTAACTTATCAAGAATAAAATAATTATTTTAACATTTTTAGCTCATTTTGAAAATGAAAAAAGAAAGTAAGTTATTAGTTTATGTGAATAAAAGCATATAGATAGATTAGTAATTATCTTCACTCAAGCGAAAAAGAAACATAAAAGTTATTGATTAAACATGCAATTTATCAAAACCGGTTGATTAAACAATAAACATCGGATGTGGTTAATTAAACTTTTAATTTAATGTTGACTTTTGAAAAAGCATCAAACTTTCGGTTGATTCGACCAATTGAACATTCCGATAATCTCAAATCAAAAGTTTCTCTAAAATCAAAAGCCAAATCCATTTTTGGATGTTATATTCAGTTCTTAGAGCACCTCCAATGAAAATTCCTAAAATGGTCTTCTAAGAATTAAAAAATGAAAAATAATGATAAGGGAAGAAAGAGATGGAGATGAGTCTCTTAAATAAGAGACTTAAGAGCGCACCTCAAACAAGGAGAAACCCAAATTAAGTTTCTTAACATTTTAATAATGATATTTTATTAAAAGTTTAATTTTTTATTTTTTTAATAAAAATTGAACCAATTAAAATGTGACAAATATGTAAGAATTCCGTTTTAGAGTTTCTTAAAGTTCTTAAATAAGAACTCCAAATGGTTCTTTTTCGAGAAAATGGTCAATAAAATACTGAACTTTCCCTTTTTTGCAGAAAAAAATATCAAACTTTCTATTTGCCAAAAAAAGCACGACAAAGTGTTGACCTATCCATTTTGATACCCAATTTAGTCAACGTTTAAGACAAATTAACCTCCGTTAAACAGGTCAATAAAATGTTAACTGACCCGTTAATGGAGTTATCAAAACAATGAGTTTTACTCAAAAATTCCCAAATTAACTAGCTAACCCTAATTTCTTTGATCTCCTCTGTATTTCTTTGATCTCTTCTCTATTTTCTCTCATCTCTTTCTGTGTTCTCTTCATTCTTTCTTCTTTGTCTCTCTAGCAATCGCGATTTTGTTTTGATTATCGATTCTCTTTGTGTTTTGTCTCTTATTTAAAAGTAAACATGAGTTCCATATCAGAAAACTCCAATGGTGGCAAACGTTGAATTCACTTGTAGTGTGGATGTGGTGCTGAGGTCAAGAAGTACACTTCAAAGACAAATGAAAATCCTGGGCGTCCTTTCTTTGGATGTTCTACAATGAAGAAGGTATGTTTATAAAACACTGAGATTTTAGTATTTGAATTTGTGTATTTTGCCTATGGATTTTGATTGTTTTGGTCAATATAGGACAACCACCTTTTAAGTGGGTAGAGGAAGCAATGCTTGAGGAAATAGAAGATATGAGCTCAAAGATTCATATGGTTGAGGGTTTACGATCAACAATTGACGCCATTGAGATTGAGCTAAATAAGCTTAAAACAGAGGTTGATGTTAAGGAGATGGTGTATGAGTTGCACAAAAACAGATTGCAAGGGAGAAGAGAGTTGAAGATGATTAAGATTCTCTACATATGTTGTTTCTGTATAATTTTAATTGCAAATTTTTTCTTCTGATTGGATTATGTAGATGTCGTAAGTGGCAGTAGAAATAGTATGTAGTGGTTGTAATTGATAATGTTGAACTCTTGTTTCCTCTTCTATGATAATTGATTATCTTGTTGTGTTATATGAATTTTATTTGAAATATGATGATCGTGATTGTGGTGATTGTGGTGATTGTGGTGATTGTTATGACCTTCTGCAATAGACAAAAAACAAAGTCTAATAACAAAAAACAAAGTTTGAAATATGATGATTGTGTTATAAACCTGCTGCAAAAAACAAAGTTATAAACCTACTGCAATTTCATAAGACATCGATTAACAAAGGCTAAATTGGTCTTACAAAAAACATCAAAAGGAAAAGATATAGGTCTATGAAATTAAACATCACAACTTAAGGTTTTTCAGAAAACATCAAAAGCAATAGACAAAGGTCTGTGAAAGCAAAAAACCATCTTAAACATAAACATTAGAATTGCTGAAATCATCTTAAGCTTGTGATCTTCCCGCTTGTGAACTTCCGGCTTGTGAACAGCTTGTGAACTTCTTCCTTGTGTTCCAGCCTATATAAGCATAAAAATAAAGTGTCAGAGTTGAAAATAAAGAGAAGAACAGAGAATCAACACTAACAAACAACTTACACAGAGATTTTTCTTGGACATCCTCTACGTCTTTTGGCTATAGGCTCTCGTTGTTCATTTGATCAAGTAGCCTTGTTATGACCCTCTTTTTGACATTTAGAACATGTCATAACCCGATGTCCTCGGCCTAACTTAGACTTGCTACCTTTTGATGTAGATTCAGTTTGTCCTTTGCATCTGGCATAGTTGCTTGGTCTCCCACTCTTGCCTATTCTATGTGGTGGTGGTAACACTGGCAATCTATTGACCCTCGGTCATAATTTCATCCCTTGGACAGGCCCAATACCATGTTCATATGTGTGCTGCCAATTGCTTGTAGTGAAATAGTCAGATACAAAATCTTCAACCTATTGTCTTTTTTCTATTATAACACATGCTGCGTGTTCACATGGAATGTCATTGAGCTGTCATTTCCCATATCCACATGTTCTTAACCTCATTTCAAACCGATAAGAACATCCATGAACTTCAACCTCATGCATATCACCTGTGGAAATGAATCTCACACAATCCCTAGACTTTTCTATTGCAGCATCGATCTCAGCATGCACACTTTTAGTGAACCTAGTCCTCAACCTATGTGAAATGATACATTTCCGAGCAGTTCTAACCATACACTGTCGTCTTATATCTTCTAACAAGTCTAAAAGTGGTTTTCTCCTAGCTTCTCGTATAATTCTATTGAATGATTCACATAAATTATTCAAATTGTCACGACAACAAGAACCGACCTTGAAGAAGGCTCATAACCATAAAGGTGGATTAAGCTTTAGAAGTGCATCGTAAGCCCCTTGACTACACTGCTTCAATGCTTCTATGTTATTAGCATAGTCTCCCATTATGTAACTTCTTGCTATTTTCCAGAATATCCTCTCCATCTGTATGTCATGACTATCCCTTTTCCAATTTCCTAGAATGTGTCCTGCACACACTCTATGTTCAGCCTCTAGAAGCTGAGTGTGAACAGCCTTGACCAGCCCCTAAAACAATACAAACAACAGAACAAAACATCAAAACAACAGAACTAGATGTTAGTACAAAACAGAACCAAACAAAACAAACAACAGAACAAAACATCAAAACAACACTAACAAACAGAACTAGATATTAGTACAAAACAGAACCAACACTAACACCAAACTGAACAAAACATCAAAACAACATCACTCGATGTTAGTACAAAACAGAACCAAACAATACAAACAAGAGAACAAAACATCAAAACAACACTAACAATTTCCTCTAGATGTTAGTACAAAATAAAACCAACAGTAACACCAAACTGAATAAAACATCAAAACAACACTAACAAACAGAACTAGATGTTAGTACAAAACAGAACCAACACTAGCACCAAAGTAAACAAAACATCAAAACAAGACTAACAAATAGAACTACCTTTTGTTTATCTAATATGATGGTGTACTCTTTTCTATCACCAATTCCTAGGTCAACCTTCAAATGATTCACAAACTAATCCCAATTAACAGCGTTTTCAATCTCAACCACAGCCCAAGCTATTGGCACGATTCTGTTATCACCATCTCTCCCTAGTACTGCAAGTAATTTTCCTTTCACATCCCACTTCAAGAACACACCATCAAGTCCTATGATTGGATGACAATAAGACTTCCAAGCATTTTGTTATGCCTCAAAACATATGTAAATTCGATGAAACCTCTGTAAACTTCCTGGTGTCGCACCTAGAGTAGTTTCAGTATCAATAATGGTTCCTTTATTGGTCCGGTGAAGCTCAGCTTCATAATCCCAAATACGAGAAAAATGTGCTTCATGACATTTCCTCATCTCTTTCATGATCCTAGTCTTGGCTTTTCAACATTGTTCAACACTAACACGCAGATTGTAACTCCTTAATATATTGGCTTCCATAGCTATTGCTGTCAACTTAGGATCTAACCGCAATCTATCCTCATACAACTGAGCTATGGTTGAACTCTTCAAAAGCTTAGAGTACCCAGACTTACTACAAATATGTTTACTCTCATAGACCTTAATTCGCATATTGTGTTTGCTCTTCTCATAAGAGCACTACACTCTCCAAGAATAATCTTGACATGAGCATATCACACCTAATCTATTTTGCGTTGACATGTACAATTTAATGTCAAATCTAGTTTTGAGAGAATACCTCAATAGAGGAAGCTTAAATTTTGCAGCATATCCAAAGGTTTTATCTAGCACAATAACTTCATTCTTAGTTCGTGAATCTTTCTGTTCTTGTTGTTCTCTAATGTGTTCTTCCTCGTCGTCTTCACTAGATGACCATTGCTCTGGAATTTTGTCATCTTTCCACACTTAATCACCGCTATCATCACTCTCTCCTTCATAGTTTTCGTTGACTAAATGACCAAATTGAGTAAATAGAAACAATGATGCATTCTATTCTACAGGTACAATCTCATTCCCAACCTCATTCATATCTTCATCTTCATCTATTTCATCGTCCAAATCGTCCTCTTGTTCATTATCGCCCAAATCGCCTCTTCACCTTCTTCACCACCCAAATTCTCATCTACTTCATTGGTCTCGACATCTTCTAACTCATGGTTCACAAATTCTTTTCTTTTTGCTTTGTTTTTCATCGGCATCTCAATCTCACACAATCCCTCTCAATTTCACGATTTCTCAATCTCAAAATTTTTGATTTTGTGACTAGGGTATATAATTGGGGATCGATTTTGGTTTGTGATTATCTTAACCCACACATGAACATGACAAAACGAGGAGTTTTGATTTAACCATTAACGGTCCAATCAAAACTCCGTTTAACAGAGGTTAATTTATCTTAAGCGTTGGTAAATTGGGTATCAAAACGGTTTAGTCCACAATTTGTCGTGATTTTTTGGCAAATGAAAAATTTTGATATTTTTTCCACAAAAGAAGGGACAGTTCAGTATTTTACTGACCATTTTTCGTTCTTTCTCCTACTTTTCTATTTTTTTAATATATTAAAATTTTAAGAACCTCTCTTAGGTGGTCTAAGAGACTATGAGAAAAGTTTCTTAAATAGGTGGATCTCTATTATTGGTCATTTTTTCTATAATGAAAATTTAATTAGAAAAATATTATATTAAAATATTAGTTTTTTTATGATTAAGCGACTCAAAATAAGAGACTTATCAATGATGATTGTCTTATCTTCCTTTTAAAGATTCTCTAAGCTTGATTTTTTTTTTTCAAGAGTGAGCTCAAATTCGTCTATTTAAAATGTTGTCTTCGATATTTCAAAGTGACGAATTCAAGCTCATGTTTGAAGAAAAGAGAAAATTAAGCTTATAGTTTTTTAAAGGAAAGATAAGAATTTAATCGAACCTTCAAAATCGATTTGCTTTTCGAATTTAGAAAAAAGTTTGGTTTAGGATTACCAAAATATTCAATTGCCAGAATGAACCCAAAGTTTAATATTTTTCCAAAAGTTAATACTCCCTCTGTTTTTTAATAGTTGATGTTTTAGGATTTTCACACATATTAAGACATCATTAGCTATTTTTGTTTCAAACAAAATATGTTTTATCACAAATTCTAAAATGATTTAACCAATCATAAATCAATCTCCAGAATTTTAATAGTCAAAAATACTAAAACTACAATAAATTTTGCATAGATTTCTTAAAACATCAACTAAAACAAACAATTTTTTTTTAAAACATGAACTAAAACTAAGCGGAGGGAGTATTAAATTAAAAAAGTTTAAGATGTATTCATTAATCAACCTGTTTTGGTAAACTGGATTGTTAATCGGGACACATTTCCCAAAAAAACTAATACTCCCTCCGTTTCAAAATATAAGGGGTTTTAAGATTTTTATTTTGTTTCAATTTATAAGGTGTTTTGTATAGTTCTAGACAAAATTTAATGAAATTAATATATTTTGATCTTTAATATTCTGTAGAATTATTTATGATTGGTTAGATTGTATTTAAATTAAATATTAAACTAATTTATAAGAGATAATTAATATATTTCTTAATCTTTGTGAAAAATGTTAAAATAAACAGAGTGAGTAATAAAAAAGACTAGTAATAAGGTATAATAGGTTTATGTGACAAAAGAATAAGATATAATAGTTTTGTAAACGAGGAAAGGGTACGAACCGGTCTAAGCTTGTACACAGTAAATAATTGGCAGTTTTCTACAGTATCTTAGTTTGAGTCCAAGTCCACGCACCAATGAAGTAAAGTAACATATAATAGGTAAAACAATTCAAGTATTTTCCTTATTTTACCTAAAAGCCCAAATTTTGAAGCTTATAAAAACTCTTCACTACTTTTCTATTCTTTGTATCCATTGTGTATTTCGTCGCATCTATATCCCATTTTCTACACGTTTCTCTCTCTTTCCATCTCTCTCTCTCTCTCTCTCTCCATCAATCCTCTTCCTTTGTTCAAAGTTCAAACGCTCTCTATCATTGCTCTCTATTCTATACATACATACATACCATCATCTATTACTATGTGAAATTTCTTTTCGTTCTCTTTTGTTCCAAACTCTTCATCTCTACCATCTTTCATATGCATACATACGAGCTATTGTTATCATCAAACGATCCATTTAGAGTTGCTTTAATTTTGAGATGAGATCTAGGGTTTCTTTCTTTTTTCTTTTGAATCTTGCTGCATATTCATGAAAAATCATGATTTATCACTTTCTAGGGTTCTAGATCCATGCATATTATATATAGAGTATCCACACACACTTGAACACTAAGACATACATGTAATTTCTTATGGAGGACAGCATAAGTACTCAGTTACTTTGCAATTGATGTTATAGGAATATAAAATGTAAAGAGAGCTTCCTTGAGTCCATTCACAGGTCGTGATATGATTCAATTAGCTTCCGACTCATTCATCCAAATACCGAGTTGTCAAAATTCAATCTAGACTCGTTAAATGAATGAATGATGCGGTAGACAAATTGGATCGTTGATTCCCTTTGATTGGACTGAAGGGAGCTCCCTCTCTTCTTCGATTTCCAGTTCGTGATTTATCTTTTAATATCTAATGATCACTGCATAAAAACATGGTATGGGCTCACTGTACATATAGATTAGAGACATAATTGCAGTATTCCTATTTATTTGTTTGCTATATCTAACATTTATGTATATTCGGCTCTGAATATTTCTCAGATCGTCTTAAAGTGCAGAAGAAGATTATGATCAAGTGCTGATGTTTGAATCAAGTATCTCTAGTTTTCGTCATAGATCTACATTTGATTTGGTGAACCCTAGCGACGCAATTTTAGTTTTCATATTTCGAATATATCATCATTTTTGTAACACATATGTTCATAATGTTGTAAGATTTTTAACTATTTTGTGAATCAATCATGTTAGATTATATCTAATGATTTTATTTAAACTTTCTTTCTCTCGGTTTCATTCTCGGTATTTTGGGAACTTAGTTGAGATATAAAAGTAGGGTTTTGTTTAGAATTTAGATGGCTAGGGTTAATTGAAAATATAAGTTTAAAAAGGAAAAGAGTAATTAAAGGAAAAGGTTGGCGACAAACTCATGAGCAATGTCTTCTCTTGGGGCTTGAAGAGTGAAGACTGCAGCAACAAGTTCCAATAATTTTCAATTATTTACAATTCCCAATTATGGCTTCTCCCTCTTCAATGGCATTCTTTTGTGTTTTTTTATATTTTTGGGACTTACATATTAACATTTCTAAAGCGCTTCGGTATCTACTTTTCCAGCCTTCGGAAGTTGTAATTTCGGATTTTATTCATTTGAATGTGTGTATATATATAGAAGAGCATTGTCTTTATTTGCTTTTAATTTTATCAACATTTGACTATACTATTTAAATTTCCCAAGAATTATTGATGTTTAGTAGTTGCAGGTTTATTGATAAATTTAATTACCAATATCTTCTATGTTCACATGTTACTCTGATATATCTATAGGTAATCTACGTGTCGATGTTGGTTTGTATTTTCTGTCACATTTCACTTCCTTCCATTTTTCTCTTTATTTCACCCACAATAACCTTTTTTTGTTTATGTATTTTTCTCTATTTTCTTTTCTTGGCTGTCATATCTTGTCTCCAGAAGGAATTTTCATAAATTGTACAAATTAGTCAAACATTACATACTAATATTATAGAAACGTAAAAACGTTGTCCTTCTTAAATATTCAAAAAATTGATTTAAGCATATGATTTTGGCCCCTCCAATTATGCCTAAAATAGTAAGGACACTGTTTCTATATTCAAAAGAAAGAAGCCTTAAATAAGAGAAATCAGAAAGTTATATTTTTAATTGGCACCTAATGACAACCAATTGGCTATAAAATCTTACTAACGTAAGACCTAAAGCTATAGTCTGAAGAAATAAACATAAGATCTAAAGCTACGTCGTTTCGTAGAAAGAGCCCAAGATGTGGACGTAGAGCCACTAGGGTTTTAACTTTTAAAGTAGAGAGAGACACCGGTATTGTACTATGTGCCTTTACTTTTACACGTTTTTGCGTATGCCGAGTTTCTATACATAGATCATTGATAATTGATGCTAAAAAAGGTTTCGAGCAAATTAGTCATTCTTGAAAACATCTAGGCCGATGTATTTGATATATAAATCTAGATACAACGCCAAGATTTGCATTAGTATGCAAACAAAGTGTATAAGGTGGTAATCGTGGCGGACGAAAGACTTGAAACATTAGTAATAGTCTTTTGTCACAACTATATGTAACATTTTGAGGAGTGTCACAGGTTCCATTTGAGTTTCGGATGTATGTCGATTTGGGACAGAGGTAAAAATCTATTCATGTTTAAGCCACTCGAAATACCAAAATAAACATTATATATCCGAGATTTTCATTTACGTCAATTTCATTTAACAGATTAACTAAAGTGGGATGAACATTAGGGCATCGAGATTCAGTGAAGATCTTGAAGGCTTAACTTGAGTTAATGAGAAGAGAACATCATGGATCTTAACATCGATGTCTAAAGCGATATATGCTGACCTAGGCTGCTATTGGTTAATAATGTCTAGTGAAAAGGAGTGTATTAATTTGGTTTAGGTGCAATAGTGATCCCATGTTATTTTGGGGAACTTAGTATGTCGATGTCATTAACTATCCATTTAAAGAAAAAAGCTCGTAGTGATAATGGAAATTTCATATGCCTAGTGATATTATAAAATATGATTCTATGTTGGAGTTTATAGACACATTTAGGTAACACTTTTGCTTTTGGTTATATAAAGACACGGGTTTAAAGATTTTTTACTCTAGTTTTAGGCTGCTTTGTACATGCAATAACCTTATCATTTCTCAAAGAGGCAAACTTATCTTTTTCAAAATTTAACTATAAGTGGTGAGATTCTAAAGAAAATTCAATTGCATAACGATCATTATGATATTTTGATAACCCTAACTGGAAACCAAGCTAAACCAAACTGAGATAGCATCAAACTGAATAGTAACCAAATCAGAACTATATGTTCGTACTCCTATATCATTATCAAAGATAACATGAAGAAAACTATTATTATTCATGTAGAAAAATAAAAAAATAAAACGTCAAACCATCACTAACAACTCCATTCACGTGACTAACTTGACCCAAATCTAATATACTTGACCCGACCTGTATGGCCACTACGCTACACACGTATTCATGAATTTTTCATAATTATTTGTTATATATCAAAGTGTAAATTCTTGATGGGAATATAATCAGAGCAGAATCTGGGTGGAGAACCAAAAGTGAAAAAAAAAATAGTAATAATGGATATTACTTGCAAGAATAAACCTGCTAGTTTGATTTATTGTCACAACTTTACAAGATAAAAATATTAGTCCTATCAAACTTTTTTCTCATCTGTCCATCAGCACATCTAATCTCATGCCACTGCTTTCTTCTCAATTCATCATTTCTTTTTTATGTTTTTAAATTATTTTTATATAAAAACCATCCATCATTTCTTATAGTACGATATTGGTTATACATGTGAACGTGGTTAGAAATCCACCGTTCATACTGTTGCCAACTAGTGTAACAGTTGATTTGGATCAATTAAGCCTTTAAGGGATTGATTTGATCAGCTGTGGGATCATGCATTTAGAGTTCATTGAGTGCAAGATTACTACCAATACAAGAAGAAATGGCAAAAAAAAAAAGCAATATGGAGACAGCAATAATTTGGTGGTATATAATTAAAAACATACGACAGAAAGAAGCAATTAAGCATGTACGCTACATTTTTTTCCCATTTTTCTAACCAAGTGAATTGATAAAACATTATCCATACTCTAAATTTCCTATATAATACCAAGTGGATTGTTCCGACCAGGTTAACATGATTGAAGAGCCATACGACTAACTAGTTTTTTAATTTTATTCAGACGATTTCACGAGACTACGGAACCTCTTCCGATCGTGCTCTATTGTTTTGATCGCACACACTCTAAACTGTAAAACTAATCGCCTAGTTTGTGCTATTAGAAGTTTTTCTAGAAATTAATTTTTTGTGAACAATATACTTTTTTTTAGAGTCTTATTTTGAAGATGAGTAAAGTTTGACAAAAAAAAAAAAATTCCTTACCAACGGTAATGAGTAGAAACAATTGGATGTTCCTACTTTTCCAGAGATTTTTTTTTCTTATATACATTAAATTATTAGAAAATCAAGTAATTTTGTTTTCTTTTATTATAGAAAATGGTTAAGTCATGTAACATCTCATGATTATATTTTTATATTACTTATTATACTTATTACTCTTGAGCCACGTTATCTTTTTAAACATACCAAACCTATAATAGATTTGATTAAATAACATATAACTTTTCTTTATTAATAGTTGGATTGGTAAAAACTGAACTGTAATCTAAAATCTGTAAGGGAAAATTGAACTCTAAATATTAAAATTATTAACGGAATTATTCTAAGTATCAAATTCAGAAAAACTCTGTAATTGATTATAACTTTTAAAATTATAAGAAAACAATTGTTGTTTGTAAATATATATTATTAAAACTTAAAAATAAAAGATGCTCATATTCCACAAACATTTATCTAAATCATATTGAAGATGTATGGAGACCACGTGAAGATAGAAGTGGTTGCTAAAAATCAGGAAGAATTCAAAAAGAAAAGGAAAAGATCAAGATTTGGTGAATATTGAGAATATTCACTCCAACAGAATTTTGAATGGATAAGAAAATCAAGGGATAAGATCAAATCTCTTATGGACATGATCTAGGGCTGAAGACGAAGAGAAGGACATGCATACAAATAGGTTTCATCATTGTAAATTAGGATTAGAGCTTTTGAGAGAGAATTTTAGAGAGAAAGATTAAAAAGTTTAAACTCGTCAGAGGTCTGTTCTGACTTGTCAAGGTCGTGTTTAAGGTTAAGAAATTTAGATTTAGGTTGGTTTCTGAGAGAGTAATTTCTAACAAAGTGAGAATCTTTTGTAAGAAAAATTCTACTTGAATAAATATAGTTTTTCGTGTGTTTACAGTGTTCTGTGTGCAGATCAGTAATCTGTTTTGTCGAATTCTCCGCTTTTAACACATATTCATTCATTAATAATTTCTTACTCCTTCATTCTCAATATAAATAATGTTTTAGCTTTAATTTTTTATCAAATTCAGATGATGATATTCTGCAAACATTTACCTAATTCATATTTATTCATTAATTACTTCTTACTCTCTCTATCTCAATATAAATAATATTTTAGCTTTAGTTTTTTTACTCCTTCCATCTTAATGTTTTTATTTCCAGTACAAAAATTTCACTTAATTTTTTCATTATTCATATTAACTACATAAAAGAATAATTTAAATTATTTCACTAATTTTCTTAATTATTACACATCTCATTATATATATTATAACGTTGCCCTTCTCTAAAACATAAAATTTTTCTGTTGACTAAAGTGCGTACTTAGTCAACCAAGTAAATGTGCCAAATCTTGCTACATCTATATAAGTCCGATCTTTAAACCGGGTTCAGTTTGCAGTAAGCAACGTTAAACATGATGTGTAATCGATATATAAATATAATTGCGAAATTTATAAAAGTTAATGGGAAGGAAGACAATGGATTCCCATGCCTTTATTGGACATATAGGGTTGTCCCATGATTTGACTATGTCCTTCTACAGCTGTCTTTATTAAGTTTTCTATTATTATTAATAATTATATGGACAAAAGTTAATTCATAACCTAAAATTCACTCATCAAATTTATTTTTTAATCTACTATATTATAGTTAGTATAAATCGAATTATGGTGTCAAGTCTATATCATTGTTAGAAAATATTTATATTCTATTAATTTTGCAGAATATTTTTTTCTTTTTTTTTTCTCTCGCCTTCACCATTGTTGCCTCTTTTAAGTTTTTTTGTTTTTGCTATCTCTCTCTCATTTCTTTCTCATTTGATTCTTCAGCATTTCAATATCTTATCAAATTTGGTTCTTCATCATTACCATCGTCGTAACTAACAATTTTCACCCAAACAGCCGCATCCCCAATCCTAACTCGGCAAAGGTATGTATCCTTTTACTGTTTTCCATGTCAAATCATAGTTTTGTATTTCAGATAGTAGGGTCTATGAGTCAATCTTAGATGATGAGTTTCTGGGTTTGTGTCGTGAAAAGGCTAGGATTTGGGTTTAGGATTTTCAGATTAGAATTTTCTGAGTTATAGTCATTATATTTTAGCCAAATTCATTCAATGTTTTGTTTTTATCACTTCTTAAGTCTAATTATTTAAGATTTTGATTATGAACAACATTTCTAAGTTATAGTCATTCTAATTTTGTTTGATTTCTGGGTGTGGTATGTGTTTTGGTGTTCTTTGTTTGTGAGTTTAAGCAGCAAGTATTCTTCAACTTTTTTCCAATAATATATGCAAACAAATTAGTTGGCTTCAAATAATTTAATTAACCGATACATATTTGTTTTGCATACTTATATATGTAATAACTGCAAAACTTTTATTTGTAGTTATTAAGGAGTCCATAATCTCACTTGACTTCTTTGTAACTGGAGATGGAGATTTGATAACCACAGATCTGTGTAACTGGCATGATAGGGTTTGAGTCTGAGTTAGGACATGATTTTCGAAGAGTTGTGCTTGCCTCCCAGCAAGACCAACATAAGTACT
>OVBA01001086.1:0-49512 GCA_900406435.1 Lepidium aucheri | reverse complement strand
GTTGGAAGTTTAAGTTCAGTTTTAGAAGGAATCAAACTAGACCTATTCGAACCCAAGAAAAGTTCACCAAGGATCCGCCCAAAAACTTTCCAAAACGGCTATCTACCAATCAAGAGCATTCACAATGGTTACTAGCTTAACCTATCAAGATTTGCCTATCATCAAGATTATTCCCACATAACAAGTTTGGATGCATGAGTCCTAAATGAATGCAACCTAATACAATCCTAAGTGAATGCAATTACATGAACATTATAATTTTAAAGGTTCCATTTTCCAAAGTTTTTCAAATTTTTATGGTTTTTCTGCCTTAAGTGCCATAAAATACAACAAGCAAATGCACAAAGAAAAATCTAACCGGATTTTTACAACCTAAGTGATATGCATGCAAAAATAGAAAATAAGATCATAACAAACAACGTGAGAGTACTCTAGACTCCTCCCCAAAACTTAAATCATACAGTCCCTTGTGTGTATAGAAGTCCGAGAGAGTTGTCTAGACAAACAAAACAAAAGGAAACTACTAAAAATAGAAGCGTATGTACAAAAAGTTTGAGTTTGGTACCTAGAAGTTGAACAAGTGAGCAGTCGAGGCATTCATATCCTCGAGAGTATAGTTGTGAGGGTCTGGGTACCCTCTTGGAGCTATTCCTTCCATTGGTGCAATATGCTGCTGCCAGTCCGAGTGCTCCTCGCGGTCATGGTCAGCGAGGGATGCATGCAAGGGCCCTTCCTGAAGATTTTGCACTTGGTGTTTTGGCCTTTTTTCCCGGATCTCTTGTAAACCTACATCGTGTCCAATGATTGGCGTCGTGGTTTCTCTTGGTGCGGGCTCGGATCTGCTGAAGTTGAGTGCCTCCTCGCTGGTGGTGGCAAGTTGTGTGTGAGAGGTTGAGGCTCTGTTCTTCTAAGTGAGGACTCGAATATGTCAATCTTTGCCCACATCCTTTTGTGCTCATCCAGCCATTCCTCCTTTTCCTTTGTCATTCCCTTCACCTTCCTGACCAGCCACTTCCCCAACTTTTGGAGCTTCCCAATCCTCTTGTGAGCTTCCTTGCTAGCTGTCCCTTGGTTCTTCTCAGTGAACTCTTCAAAGAAATAGGATTCGAGGTCGACCTCTTCCTCATCTGCCTCCTCCTCTGGTTGCAAAACTTGTCCTCACTGGTGCTCTCCGAGTAGTGCTACGGAGGGTAGAGTAAGAGTGACATTTTCCATTGTGTTGAGTCGGATGAACGATGGGCAAGGGAGGAGTATTCTGGCATCCTTCTTCTCTGGGTGATTGAACTTGTAGATGGCTCGTCCCTCTACCTCGCATTTGGCTATGAGGCCCGCTCCTTAGAGATAACGAATGTCCATGAATTGTGGTGAAACCCAATTGTGGTTTTCGGTGTTCAATGGCACCCACTTGGCTTTAAGTATCCGAGTAACCAATCCATCAATGTAGATGTGCTTTGGCTTTTCGGATTTTTTCCCCGATTACGTCATAGCTCGTGCTTGGTATAAGGTGAGATGTTTTGCCAATACAAATAACAGTCCAGAGTGCCCTTCATTTCCATCAATATTGTGTCTGCTTGGAGTCAAGCCAACAATCTCCTTCATCGCCATGACCATCATGTACATTTCTCCGAGGTTTATTGGTGAGGTGGAGGGTCGGCCGAAGATCACATTGGCTATTGTCCTCCTTGCATAGTTGATAGCTGGGTTGCGGATCCAGCTCCCTTTACTCCATGATGAATCATACGCTTTAACTCCCGTCAGCATTTCCCAAACCTCATTTGTATCATTATCCCGGATGTCCGGATGTACCGCCTCTCCAGAATGAAACCCAAAAATTTGATCCAACTCCCTCAACGTCACCACGTAGAGTTTGTCATATACGGTGAACGTTATGTACCCAGGTCCATTCTTCTTGATCTTGGATTTGTCGGTCTTAGCGTAGATCAAGAGGTCTATGGTGGAGAGGAATTGCAAAGTTTCCTCTATGTACGAACTCACCACATTTTACATGCAAACTTTCCCGCCCAGCAAGCTCAACACCCTATCTACTTCCTCAGTAATACTCAACTACCTCATGGTTCCAGAGTGGGGGAAATATGTACCTTTAACTCCCATGGCCTTCAAAGTCACATAAGCCTTGTCGGATTCATGATCCTGGCTTAGTAGGTTTCTTCTTTTTCTTTTTCTCACGCTCATTGTAGGCCTTCTTTGCCTCTTTCTCCGAGTAGCCACTCTTCTTTAGGTCTTCAATCACACAGCGATACCTTGTATCTCGCCCTTTCTTCTCAATTCTGATTTCTGTCTCCTCATTGTCTTCACGCTTGATCTCCATTGGCGAGGGTTGAACGTACAGATTTTCCTCGTCACTGTCTTTGGTACCGGAGGGTGAGGCGATCTATTTCCCCTTTCTTTTCTCTTGAGCCCAGCCGCTTTCACCGTGTTCGTACTTCTAGTCCATGGGTTCGGTCGCCGATCATCTCACCAGTTCCATGATAGGAATTTCAACTCTCATCTGAACGCCATTCTCCTCATCGTCCGGTTAGACGAGGTATCGGCGAGGTTTGTTGTCACGGCGGACTGGTGGTGAGTCACTGAGTTCCGCTGCCGTTTCTTTTCTACTAGCCTTTCTCGTGTCATGCATGAACTTTCTCTTGTATTCTTTCATCTTTCTTAAATCACCGGAAGACATGCTTGACAAGGATGAGAAAGTAGCTCGAACTTGGAGTAGAGAGAGAGTAACTCGGTGGTTATGGGCAAGAGTGACGCGGTGAGAGAAATTGACTCGGAAGGAGAGAGGGTTTATTTGCTTGAGTGCTCGGAGGTGAATGAAGAGGATGATGGAAGTTGGGTCTTCTTAAAGCCGAGTATGGTATGTGAGAGGAGGAGACAATCTTGGGAGTGTGAGGGAGACAATCTCGAACTTGATGAGGGAGAGGATTGTGGGTTCTGAGATACTCGCCTCTGGCATGATCCTAGCCATAAATTTGAAAATTGAATCTTTGATCAATATGGACCCTTGGATCAGTTTTCCTTTGACTTGACCGCCCATAGTTTTTAGCAAAAAGCTGGTCTTCGTGGCCTCCACTTGGTGAGCTGGTATCACATCAAGTTTTGTCCTCTTGTGCCTCCTCAGCAAACATCCTCACTCAATCCTCCTCGCCTTATACATCAAGGTCTGACTACCCATTCAGAAAAAAACCATGGCATTAACCGTTCTTTATGCTTCCCTCTGACTATCTTGAATCCTGATTATCTCCTTGTTCGAAGTAATATCTAAAACCACAAGAGTTAGCCAAAATACCAAGATAGACACACTTAAAGCATTCTAGACCATTAAGCTCTATGTTAAATGTTTTCTCTAAGTATAATAGCAATTGGGATAAATTTGACTATAACTTTCCATATAAAAGGATACTGAGGTGTGCAAGTAGGTTCATGAATGGTGTTCAAGGAAATGTGAACACTACTCTCACACTCTCCTCGGCCTCTTGTCCTGCGAGGTTCAGGTTCTATGTCAAAATTTTCCCATTCCTTGTTCTTTTGTCTCTGAGGGCTAGGTGCGAGGATTACTTTCTCTTGGCTTAATGAGGGCATTACTTCCTCAAATTTCACCGAGAGTGTAGCCAAAGCTCCTCGAACCTGAGATCAAGATTTCAAACACCCAATAATAATAACCATTAGACTAGCAAAGATTGTTCTTAAAATTTAAACAAGACTAAATTGACTTTAAACCAAATTAAAAAAAAAGTTTTCAAAAGTAAAGGATAGACATGGGATTCCCTCCCAAGTGGGCTTGTTTAGAGTCTCAAGCTCGACTCTTCATACACTTCTAATATGGTTTTGCATAGGGAACCAGAGCTCCCTCGTTTGCATCATCAGTCACCTCTTCTAGTGTTCCCTTAATTTCAAAACATTGCCCATCGATTATAGGCTTCTTCCTGTCTTCCTTTAAATCAAACATCATTCTAATCTCTTCTCCAACCTTGAGTTCAATGGTCCTATTCCTTACATCGATCAGAGCTCCTACTGACGCTAAGAATGGTCGTCCCAATAGTAATGGATCAGCAGGTTCTTCATCCATAGTACCACAAAGTCCATAGGGACCAACACACTACCAACGCTTATTGGTATGTCCTCGAGAAGACCCCTCATCTTCCTTATCGTTCTATCGGCAAGGACCAGGGAAATTTTACAGTCCTTGAAGTTTGAATACCCAAGCTTTTGTGCAGTTGTCAGTGGGATTAAACTGATGGATGCTCCAAGGTCACATAAGCAATTGATGAATGTAAGGTGCCCTAATGCACAAGGGAGCGTGAAGCTTCCCGGATCACCCAATTTTTTCACTAAAAACCTCTTCCTTTGGTGTGGAAGAATTGATATAAGGAGTGATCCGGATGACCTAGTCCCAATGGCCATGCACTCTTCTTCTCGTTCCTTTAGAGTGTCCTTCAAGAACTTCTTCTACTACGGAATCAAAGCAAAAGCATCCAAGATAGGAATTTTTATTTTGATACCGCTCATTTGCTTTTCAAAGAGAACATTTTGTTTTTCTGCTTGGTTCTTCTTTAGACGTGAAAGGAATGGTGATTTGGCTTTTGTTGCAACTACTGGTGCAGCTCCTTCCTTCTTATTCAGGTTGGGAATATCTAGTGCTTCTCCTCGCTGCACAGGCAGGCGAGGGCTTTCTCCGAATTGTGTAGTGTTTCCCATAGACAGATCATCATATACTTCTCTTCGCGGCTCAGGCCTGCAAGGTGCGTCTCTGAGTTTTATGCCTCCAGCTTTGGTCTTGAACTGTTCTGCCCCCCAACTTGAATAACGTCGTCCTTGGCGTTTTCCATGGTCCCACGATTGATGGGAGTACCTTTCCTGTCCTGAGAGTGATGGATTGAGCCGTATACTCCTTGGAGTTTTGAACAGCCTCATCGGATAGCTGACCCGGAGACTTCGTAGAAGATGAAGTATGAGCACTCACCGTATACTTTAACCTTGCATTTAGTGTTTCAAACTTGCAATTCAAATCACTATAAGTAGTGTCAATCCGACTGTGTACCTCACCGAACTTCTTAGTGATTTCCATTTGATGAGCTGTTTGACTTTGAAGGATTTGTTGTAGCATACTCATCACATCTGGTGAATCCTCCTTGGATGGCTGAGGTTGCGTTGCAGCTTGTACCGGCTTAAGGCTCTGTTGCCATTGTTCTTTTGGAATCCACGCTCTTTGCTTTGGTGGATATACCTGATCCTGAGGGTTGGCCACGTTTGTACTCCGATAGCTTAGGTTCGGATTCTACTTGTAATTTACCCACGGCTTGGATCCACTTTGGTTTTGAATAATACAAATCTCCTCTAATTGCTCATCCTCGTTCTCTTCAGCTACATCCTCTTCTACCAAGTTCACATGTTTGGTGTGTATCATGAGCAATTTATCCAGCTTCTCATGAAGTTGCTTTAACTCTTTTCTTGCGGAAGTGTCAGAATCTGAGGTTCCCCTGACAGCTCGGTCATAGTCCTCACCATATTGTCCATCAGCTAAGGCAAGGTTCTCAATTAATGCACGTTCCTCATTGATATCCTGCTGGAGAAAGCTCCCATGACTTGCGGTGTCCAACAACATACGTATCCTCGGGAGAACTCCTCGGTAGAAGTTGTTGAGGATGGTATCTTCCCTGAAACCATGATGAGGGCACTGAGCTTGGTAAGTGTTATACCGATCTCACGCCTCGGCCAAAGACTCGCTGCTTTGCTGTTGGATATGTTGTTCCGAAGCTTTGCCGTTCGTGAGTTTGAGAAGAATTTGGTGAGAAACATGTGTTTACACTCCGGCCAAGTTGTGATTGATCCGGCGGGAAGGTGTTTTTCCCACTGATGTTCTCTATCCCGTAGAGAGAAAGGAAAGAGCCTGAGCTTCAATGCATCTTCACTCACCCCATTGATACGTGTGAGTGAGCATAATCTCTCGAACTCGTCGAGGTGGTTGAGGGGATCCTCTGAGAGTAGACCATGAAATTTGTTATTTTGCACCAGATGAGTCCACTCTTTATCTCAAAACTGTTGTTCTGGATGGCAGGCGGTTGGATCCCATTCCTTATAGTATGTGTACTCGGGGTATCGCTTGCACCTATGCAGCGACGGCGACGAATTGTGTTCTGTGCCCGCGCCTGGTGGGCGGCTTCGTTGACCAACAGAGGAGTGCCCTCCGTTGTTGTTCCCGATGTAGAATCATCCAGGCCCGGTTGTGGTTGTTGCATTGTACTGCGCCTTTGTTGGATCTCGCGAGTGACCTGGTTGATATCATCGACGGGTCGTGGAAGGTGGTGAGAACCTTTCGACCGTGTGTGCATCAACCGGAGAAACTGAACTGATTACTCCCACAACTCGTAGGAGTTGAAACGAGGATGTTGATTCTGTCTCTGTCCTCGGTCTCAAATGGCAAGGGTACCTGCGAGGCCTGCAAGGACAGAAACACAACTCGTCAATAAAGTGGAGGCTTGGTCCTTAGAGATCCAAGCTGAGTGAAACACAGACAAGTTTTAATAGTAATCACAATAAACCTGATCCTAAGACTAGCAAATTATAAATTGGAACAAGCAAAAACTGATTTGGCAATGGCGCCAATTTGATAACAAAGTTTTTAGCCTAAGTGATCAAATCGATAAAGCATAGTGGTAAGTAAATGGGATGTTGAACCAATACTCAGTAGTTACTTGTAATCAATCTATTTACAACTAGTTCCTAGTCCAGGCAACCTATCAATCTGTCACAAAGATAGGCTATGTTTTCTAGTGAGCTTGCAATCTAGCCAATAGGACAAAATAAGCTACGGGACAAAATAAAAACATAACTCAAACACACAAAAACAGAGAAATGATCAATAAACAGAGCAAGATGATAGCAATAAGTGAATCTAAGGTAAAAAGCATGAATCTAGAGGATATGAGGGGTTTGATCGGCGATTAACTCGCCGATCCAACCTCGCCAAGCTATATAAGGTGATCCATAGACCGGGTCAAGCTTAGATCAACCCATTCTCATTGTGAAGACCCCTTTTCAATCTGGCTGAACCATTACGGCGCTAACCACGATCATGCCAAATCAGAAGCTTAAAGTTCAGCCCAATACATCTAATAATCGATCCACAATACTAGATCTCTCCTTGGTGGATCAAACCATCACTCACATGGCACTCGGTCTCCGATTCCCTTAGCGCTAGCCTTAGGTTTCGGCCCAAATCAGATCTCTCTTGATCAGGAAGAGATCGGCCTTAAGCTCGGCCATGTGAGAAGAGATCGGATCAGATCATTGTTCGCAAGGCGAGTGGATTAGTGGATTCACCTTGGATCTCCCTATCCTCGAGATCCACAAGGATCTACTCACGTCTCATGGCTTGAGAGTGGAGGATCAGATGAGATCTCATTAGCATAAACATAAACAACAATAAAATAAAGAACATAAAGTAAAAGATGAAGATCAACCTAAAATCATTCCACTAAAACTTAAACATAATCATCAAAGTACCTTAACAAGCATAAAAGAAAGCAACAACAAAAATAGGGAGAGTTTTTTCGGCTAAAACAACAGATAAAAATGATAAGAGAGTGTTTAGAGGGTATGTATAGGGTCATTTGCATAACCCTAATGGTCAAACCAACCTAAGTCGGTCAACCAGAAATTTGGCCCTCAGAGTCCTTGCGCGAGCTTGGGCACCAAGGAGTGGTTCAGGTATTCGTCCTCAGGGGTTGAGGCTGAGTGAATAGTTTGAGTGTAATGGACTTGTCCTCTCTCGCAGCAGATAGGTTGAGGCTGGTGACTGAGGAATCTTCTTTTGAGCGTTCCGAGCAGTCCTTGCCCTGCGATCCACGAGGAAGCGATCCGAGTTTGCATGACTTCTTTTGCCTAGTAGCTGATCCAATCATCCTTAGCTCTATTTTTTGTTCCTTTTCTACTCCTTTTGCTCTCTTACTTAGATAAATTCCAAAACTCCAAATGCAAATGCAAAATGTGCAAAACTAACCTAAACGGACCTAAGTGCACGGAAAATCTAGCTAAACGGATTCAAAACAACCTAAAATAAGACTCTAAAACCATCAAAAATCACACACATCATTCAGGTTTTGGACCGCTAGAACAATATTTCGAAAATAATATTCAAAATATCAACTCGAATCTAAGAACTAAAGAAACACGGGTTAAAAAAAACAATCAAATCCCACGCTATAGCGTGGGTTAAATCCTAGTCTTAAATATTAAAAAAGGAGTCACTTTTATTTTGACCATGTTATAAACTTTACAATAAATTTAACTTATGATTCATAACTACCCTTAAAAATAGGCATAATGTTGATTTTACTACGAATTTTTATATAAATATCAATAATTAATAATATTTTAATATAAAAACTCTAAAAATATTAAAAATTAATAATTATATATATCGGTAATAAATTTGAATTTGGTTATGGTTCGAGTTAGGATTTGATTTTCGGGGTACTTAGATTTAAAACATATTATGGTATTTTGTTGGATTCGGTTAATTTAATTCGGTATTTTGGGTTTTTTTAAAAAAACTTATTGGAGTATTTTTATTTTTTGGATAAAATTTGGTTTGGTATAGTTTGAATTCCGGTTCAGGTTTTTTTATATATAAATTCAAAATTTAAAAATATTTAATAGATAAACTCTAAAACTAAAATTTGGTTCTTAATTTGTTTTGATTTGAATTTGCTTTGGCTTTTTAGATGCATAGCTTTAAGACTTATCGGGACCTTCTGGTTCCTCTAATTAGGGTTGATTTTGATTTGGGTTTCGGGCATCTAAATAATATCTTAAAAAATATTTAAAATATCAACACGGATCTAAAAAACTAAATAATTACGGGTTAAAAAAAGTAATCAAATTACACGCTATAGCATGAATATAATCCTAGTCTTATATATTAAAGCGAAAGACACTTTCATTTTGACCGTGTTATAAACTATAGGATAACATTAATCTAAGTTCATATCAACCCCTTAAAAATAGGATCGAGGTGGTTTTTTTACTGATTTTATATAAAAATTCAATTAATTGAAAAATTCAGAGAAATTAAAATTTAATTAAAAAAAACATTTTGGTTTCACATTCGTTTATTGATTCGATTCCGATTCGGTTGGATTAGATTTTTCTGGTACATAGATTAAAGACGCATTCTGATATTTTGTCGGATACGGCTCATCTAATTTGATATTTTGGTTATCTTGGTTTAAGAGATATTCAGATATATATATGTTTGGATATAGTTTGGTATGACATAGATTGAGTTTGGGTTCATGTATTTGTACATAAAATTTCAAAATTTTAAAAAGATTTTTAAAAAAACTCTAAAATTTGGGTTTGGCTTAGTTTCATATCAAGTATGGGTTCAGTTTTTTTGAAAAAATATATATATTTTTAGGACCTATGAAGTGTTTTGTCGGGTTTTGGTTTTAGGCCATTAGAACAACTTTTCGGAAACAATATTCAAAACCTCAACACGAATCTAAGAATCAAATGAACACGGGTTGAAAAACAATCAAATACCACGCTATAGCGTGTGTTGAATCCTAGTTTACATATATTTTTCTCAGCATTAGGCCACAACTCGCCGGCCCATTAGCAAAGTTCCTACATAATATAGGCGGTGGGACTCGATCCCCTGATGTGCAAGTGTGCCTGCCTTTAGTGGACTTACCATCTGCTACTAAACTAAAGGTCATCTAATCGATGTTATATATGATTAACTTGTTTTATATTTTGAACACAGAAATGTTAATTTTTGAACACAGAAATCAAAGTGCAATGAAAATAGAAAATCATGCAGCGAAAAATACTAAGCAGCGGATGAGAAAGAAAGGTTTTTGAGGGGTGGATATCATGGATCAGTGCCTCACTTAAATCTGCTAAATCACTTAACAAAACTCAAACAAAGCGGGTCTCTATGCAATTAGTTGGTAATTAATGAATCCACTCTCGTGGCAAAACAATTTGAGAAAAGCTATCAACAGACCTTATCATCATAAGCATTAAACAACCTAACTGGCATCAAGCAACAACTAAATCGAGCCTAAAATTCAATCTCTTGAGCTAAGAATGTATAATTTTGAAACAATAAAATCAGACAATTCATCACTCTTTTCGGGTGCTAAAACCTCTAAGAACATATATCAAATGATCAGAAAGAAATAAGCATTAATAACACTGAAACAAAAGAAACCTAAGCTAATTATACTCTTAAGCAACCTAGAAAACTTAAATTCCACGCTGGTCTAACTCATTACCTCAAGAACCCTATCTAATCTACTCATAAGACATTGGTGAAACAATCAAAGCAAAAAAAAAATGAATATCATGGTCATAAAATTCAGAGTAAAATAAACTTGAATGAAATTAAACTTAATTGGCATAAAAGATCATAAAACGAAAGTAGGAATTTGTTCTAAAATTACAAAAACGAAAAAGTTCTAGGTTCTTGCACTAAGCGGTAAAAACTAAATAGCTATTCTCATGAAATCGAGGGGTAGTTATAGTCATCCCCCACTAAACCTAAAAGAGTCCAACTAAGAAAAAAAGCTCAGCAAAAAAATAGTTTACCCTACCCCATAAGTCGATTTGAGTAGTTGGGCTGGCAAGAGTGTAGCCAACTCGGCCCATCAACTGCAGTGGTCCATTGACTCGATCCAATCCATCACTCCAAGTTGGACCATTGAGGTGACTCGATCCACCACTCCGAGTTGGGCCTATCGATTCGGGTAGATGCGAGACCGGATCCATTAGCTTGTATTATGACGTCGAGTGGTGAGTGTGATCGACCTGAACTACCGGCTCAAGCATGGTCTCGAGTGGAAGGTGAAAGACTCGACATGACTCTTGAGTGGGGAGTGACAGACTCGAGTAGAGTGGAGTGGGGAGTGGCAGTCTCGAGTGGAATGGCAGACTCTCAAGTGGAGTGGAATGGGGAGTGGCGGACTCGAGTGGAGTAAAGTGGGGAGTGGCAGACTCGAGTGGAGTGGAGTGGGAGTGGCGGACTCGAGTGAAGTGGAATAGGGAGTGGCGAACTCGAGTGGCGGTAGTGGACTCGAAGTGCAGCTCGAGTGGCGTCGGTGAACTCGACATGTTGCTCTCTTAGCTGCTTCCATTGTTCTTTTCTTGCACTCTAGTCAGGTGCATAGTCTTACGTCCATTATTGCACCCAAAATGCTCCAAAAAGGCTCCAAAATACCTAAAATCACTCCATATGCAACATGTACGCAATTCTAATGCAATGTATGCAATATGAACCTAAAAAGACTTTAAAGTGGTGCAAATGCTATGAATATGGATGCAAAATGTGCTAAATAATATCTCTAAAATATGCTAAAATGCATACATATCAACATGTCTGATTATTAATTGTGTTCGTTGTTTTTTGAAAAACAAAAATTTTAATAAAAGATTAAAATAAAACCAATCATATTTTATATTATTTTTTACTCTGGAGTATGATTAATTTAATTTCATTCTCTTACAAAAGTTTTTGTTTTTCAAAACCACGAAATCTATTACCACTCGACTAAAAAAAAAGTTTATTGACTTCGTATACACTAATTTAAACTGTGAAAATAACTAAAATGATAAAAGATGTATGTTAGACGTTGGTTGGATTTCTATAATCAGCTTTATAACTTCCGATTTGGATTTTAGGACAATTTTGATGACATGAATGTTTTATAAAAGAAAAGAAAAAAAAAATAATGGTGGAACTAGCAAATTGGTAAATAAAGTTGAGTGGAGTCGTCGGGTCGTCTCGGAAGCGCTGCTGCGAATTTTACCTAAAGTCACGGTTTTTACCAGCGGTGAATTTCACCACGGCTATACTCCCTCCTCCACACGCGCCGACGACCATCTCTCTCTGTATATTGTACTCTTCTCTATGTCAACTATTTCCTTCATCTCTTTCTCTTAGGGTTAGGGTTTTTTCTTTCTCTTTTCTCCATCTCTAGCTTTTCTATTCCTTTATCAATGTGAATAAAAGCTCTCCTCTTTTGGCAGTTTTCCGATGTTTGGTCGCCATTCTCAACCGCTGATTATCCCCAACAACCAGATTGGCACCGCCTCTGCTGTTTCCGCCGGTGGTGAAGACCATGTCTCTGCCTCCGCAACGTCCGCTCACATTCCTTACGATGATATGGACGAAATCCCTCATCCTGATTCCATCTATGGTGCTGCTTCCAATTTGATTCCCGATGGTTCTCACTTGGTGGCTCACCGATCCGAGGGATCCGAAATACTTGTTTCCCGGCCGCCGGAAGGGGCTAATCAGTTAACGATCTCGTTCCGTGGACAGGTTTACGTATTTGATGCTGTTGGTCCTGACAAGGTATTTACTTTTGGTCTCCCCTTTTGTAATATCTCAAGGATGCATCTTTAACGTGGCATCTGGTGGCTTCGGGCACGTGTAGACAAGTGAATGCATAATTCCCTGCACTTTTGAGCTTCAGCTACTTTTACCGAACTTTTGGGAATCGATTGTACAGGTTGACGCTGTGTTGTCGCTGTTGGGTGGTTCTACTGAGCTGTCTTCTGGTCCGCAGGGAATGGAACTAGCTCAGCAGAATCATACGGTAACTTTGTTGTTAGTTTTTAAATTATCCCCAAATGGTTACCTTCATCTATGTTTTTGTCTCGATTGCACCTTTGTCAGTTTGGTGTCGTTTTTTCTAGCCTGTTTTAGAATACCAGAACCGCTGTAGCCTTCCGCAACGGGCACAATCCTTGGATAGGTTTCGCAAGAAGAGGAATGCTAGATGTTTCGAGAAGAAAGTAAGATATGGTGTTCGCCAAGAAGTGGCCTTGAGGTCAGAGAAATAATCTCGCTCAGCTCTGTTATATTGTTGTTATCAATCTAGATCGATGTGCTACACCTGCGTACTAGTCTTGAAGCTAGTACAATCCCACATTAGTTATCACGAGAGTTTAACCAACTTTTTCGGCTTAGGGGCACTCTCATTATTAAACTAGCTTTGGTTGTTACTGGAATCAACAACGTAGTATTCTTGAATGGGTATGCTCTAGTCTATTAAATACTTCCTCACCCTTGTGTGGAACGGATTGAAAGAAAATCTATTCATATTCAAGTAGTTACTATCTTGTTACTTTACTTATTTTTGTTTCAAGAAGTTTGGTGACCATGTAACCGTAAATGGTTGTGTAGAGACTAAGACTTTAGTGTACACGGCTTGTTATGTGACAACGTGTTTGATGTTCAGCAGGATAAGTCTGCGTTGTGGTTAGTATGATAATTAGCTTTAATTGGGGATCTATCGACATGTCTAGTTCATCGACAAGATATAGGATCACCTTTTAGACAACTCTGACCTGTTTATTCTTTACCAGAATGGCACGTAATAAAGGTCAATTCACCTCGTCAAAGATGACAGATGGGGCTGATAACTCAGGCACAGATCAAGATTCCGCACAAGATGATGGCCATCCAGAAATATCGTGCGTTCTGCCTCTACCGCTTATCTGCTATTTGCGTCCCCACTAATAGCGAATATATTCTTGCTCTTATCTTAAACATGAGTGTGTTTTACGTAGGTGTACTCATTGCAGCATTAGTTCCAAATGTACACCAATGATGCGACGAGGCCCTTCAGGCCCCAGAACTCTCTGCAATGCTTGTGGACTCTTTTGGGCAAACAGGGTGCGTATGAATCTCTACAAAATCATATAAATGCATCACCTGCTAATTTTGATTATAAATATCTACAAGTTTTTCACTATGTTTGGATAATAAGATACTGGTTTAGCCAATGCAGCTGACGCATCAAACTGATCAATTCTTGTAGGGTACATTGAGGGATCTCTTTAAGAAACAAGAAGACAATCATCAGTTGCCTGTAATAACACCCGTAAGTACACTTATTATAATGTTCTCCCTGTGTTTCTGGTTGGTTTCTACATAAGGCAAAGCTTCAATGATTGCTTACTGTAGGGCGAGGGTGGGAGAGTTGCCGATACCAACAACTTGAACTCCGAACCTGCAACTGTTGGGGAACACACAGCCTTGGGTTCTCTTGCTAATAGAGATTAATCTAATCTATTAGGTAATCACTAAATACTGTGATAGAAGAAATCCTTGTAGATTCAGTTTGTCTTCTCTATGAGTTTATCTTCTCATCGTCACATGTATTATAGAAAACCATAACCGAACCTCAAATCAAATACCAGATCAGATATCTTTGGTTTTAGTGTTTGATTATTGGAATAGTGTTGCTACTAGTCTCTGCAAGCAACCATACCCCCCAATGACTATTGTGAGCAACTTGCAAAAGATATTTAACTCAGGTTATAGATAACGTATTATTAATCGAACCCTTTAGTGGTAATCGTGTCATGAGTTGTATTCATTCAATAATAATCAATTCAAAACAAAAATTAAGACTTTACTCCATACCCAATCGACACTATATTCCAAAAATACCTATCAGAAAACAAGAAGAAATTAATATAGAAGATTTCTTGAAGTGGACGAATTTGTTTCATAAAAATTAGGAATATTTCTTTAAGTGGACAATCTAGTTTTTATAAAGATTAGGAAGCTTACTTTAAGTGGGTATACCAAAAGGTCCAAAATCCTGACTCGGGACCACTATTAATCACAATATTTATCGGTATAATTAACAAAAAGAATTCATATAAGCAAAAAGCTGTATAGAGCAAAGAGAACTGTCCAAACAATTTGACGATAGTCGAATAAAATACTGTTTTTTTGCCAACAATATGGTTACAAACTTTCAATAGTGTTTATTGAATTGTTAATAATCGAATTTATAGTGAGATTATTCGAGAAGATGTCGCTTTTACTTGACTCGATCCTCGTGACGATTCCTCGCTATTTATTTAATTTAATTTGTTGATGATTTTCTTTTTCGAAGTACCTGAAACCAATAAATTAGTGGTTTATCTGTTGCAGTACTAAAAAAGAGGTACATGCATCTTATAAGATCCTTCTATTTTGTATTAAAAAAGGTGGTCTATGAGTTACTAATACTTTTATGGACTGAAATATGTGTATGAGTCGTCACGAGTTAAATCTGAAGACTTTACCGAACCTAAGACTAAAAGTATCAAAACAGATACACACTCTTGTGATATTGTAGGTTTGTTTTTCTAGTGGCCGCGAGCGTTTCACAAATTATAATCAGAGATTATGCGTAACTTGTGTTATAGTACTATACTTTTTATGATGGAAAAAGATTTACAATAACGTAGATACAAATACAAATACAAATATATATCTTTCTCTTAAAAAGCAACGGAAACCTCTTGTTCGTACGATTTTTGAAAGAGTTTGGTCGTGAAATGGTAACTTTGTAAGAAATTAAGGAGGAGCTCACGTATAACCCCAAAAAAAAAAAAAAACTGGAGAAAAAGTGAGTGAGGTCATGCTCTTCTTAGGTTACGTTTCCCACAAGATCTATGGATTCAGTTAACTTTTTTATTTTGGTTTGCGTCGTATCCAAGATCCAAGAGATATATATATATATTCACATTTTGTGGTTTAGATATCTAGTTAACAATTCTGATATGAAGATTCAACATCTCGCTTCTATAGATAAAAAATTAAAATGGATATTAAAGAATGAATTTTGGATTTTGGGATTTTAGAAAAAAATATTTTTTTGTCTACTTAATATATATAAAAAAAATCCACTAAATAATAACAAAATTTACAACTATAAATTATTAGCAAATTGTTTTATATTACGATTAAGAACATCCGTTCTATGATTAAAGAATCTTAAAATAACAGAGGAAAAAAAAGATTTCAACCTAAAAAATATTTTTATTATAAGGTTAAATTAATTTTTATTAAGGAAAAACAATTTAAGATGAAAGAAATAAATAAAAGGAGTTAAGAGTGGCGCAATGAGTCATGGCTGGTTTTATAAAGCAAAACTCAAAAACTGCGATCACGCGAGAGAGTTGGAGCAAGAAAAGCATGAGTCGGATGATAGTCCACGTGTCATTATCCTAGTGGATGAAGAGTAAACGTGTAAGCTCGTCACAAGAAGTTCTTTCCTCTCCATTTGCCAATGCTTTTCTGAGATTTTAATTGGCCCAATTTTTATTTTACTTTCTTTATTAATAAAATTTTCAAATATTTTATTCGCACTTTGTTTTTCGGTGATTCAATAGCTTCTCCGCTTGTTTCTTCCTTTTCCAGTGGTTGACGATTTCACTACTTCAATCTCATAAGAATTACGAAGATAACGGAGCAAGCAACCAAGTTTTACATACATATATATATACATAGACATCGACGGAAGAATTCAACCATAGATTTTGCTTCCTTCTCTTTTATCCTCTTCTTCGTTCTGTCTCTTTTTTTGCTGGATTCAATGACGGGATTTGGTTGAACGATTTCCCAACCACGTACGAAGAACTTCGTTTTTTGTTCNGGGGTTTTTTTTTTTTTTTTTTTTTTTTTTTCTGAGGTGTGACTTCAAAGCAAACGGTTGGGATTTTTACAAAATGCCTCACCGGACGACTTACTTCTTCCCGCGGCAGTTTCCCGATCGTGGATTCGATTCGTTTTCGCTTAAGAATGATCACGGGAAGAAATCTTCGTCCAACGTTGGGGAGAGTTTTGGGTTTGAAAGAAATAATAAATCTAATGGTGGCGGCGAAGATCCGAACAAGCAGAAGGAGTCTGTCTACTCCTCTGCTTCTCTGCTTTCTAAAAGTTCTGCTGTTTCAGATCTCTTTAACGGTCCATCATCAGGTGATTCTGGTGTTGATGATCTCAAGTCAGAGAAGAAGCAGCAGCAGCAATTAGCGGCTTTCTATGAGTGGCTTGCGGAGAAGAAGGCTAATTTATCTCGGTCATCTACTGTTGGACGCGTCAAGCCCTCGCGCCTCTCTATGTCTAGCGACGCTGATGAGGAGAGAGAGCTTCTGTTGTCTCCGCGTGATCCGGTTCCGCCTCCTGCTGCTTCCCCGGATTCCATTATCGCGGCGTCGTCTTCTTCGGCCAGAGCGATCAACATTAAGGAACGAAACATTGATAGGAGCTTCGACAGGGAGGTTTCGCTTCCCCGGTTGTCGAGTGAGAGTAGCTTTGCAGGGAGTTTTTTCTCCGGGACCACAGTCGACGGGAATTTCTCTAATTTCTCAAGTCCAACAGACGCAAGGGAAACGTCGACCACCACGCGTGTCTCCGTGACCAAGGATGAAGAAGAAGTTGTGGTTAGGGAGGAGGAAAAGGGAAAAAGTTTAGCGCAAAAGTCAAGAGAAGGTTATTACTTGCAGGTCACGCTTGCGAGGAGGCTAAGTTCTCAGGCAAACCTGGCCTGTGAGTCGGTTCATATACAGAACACAGAAACTGTCTCTTACCGTTTCTGGGTATGAAGTCATAGTCCGAACCTCTGAGTTCTGCCTCAAATATTTTGATGAGAAATAAGACGTGTAGTGATATTTGTTTTCTCCATTTTTTCCTTCAGGTAAGCGGTTGTTTATCGTACAGTGAGAAGATAACAGATGGCTTTTACAGCATATTAGGGATGGACCCCTATCTTTGGTTGATGTGTAACAATCCAGAGGAAGGAAAACGACTTCCATCACTTATGTTACTAAAGGAGACTGAGCCGAGCGATACATCAATGGAAGTGATTTTGATAGACAGACGTGAGGACTCGCGTCTCAAGGAGTTGGAGGACAAGGCACATGAGCTGTATTGTTCTTCAGACAACATGTTAGTGCTCGTGGAGAAACTTGGGAGACTTGTTGCGATTTATATGGGGTACGTTTTATTTTTACTTTTCAGTTTCTCCTTGATTTAGTTTCAAAACACCAACTTCATAGTTGTGCATATATATGCGTATATATGTGTGCTGAGAATTTGGAGCTTCTAGGGGTAATTTCCAGATGGAGCAAGGTGATCTCCAGAAACGATGGAAACTGGTTAGCAGTAGACTCAAGGAACTTCGGAAATGTATCATTCTACCTATAGGTAGTCTAACAATGGGTCTTTGCCGGCATCGTGCCATCCTATTTAAGGTGAGTCATGAACTTACATAGTAAAAGAGAAAGCTAGACTGGGTTAAGCTTAAAATATTTGTCCACGGTATTGGATGCTGACTTCCTTGCCTTGTATATGCAGATATTGGCTGATTGCATAGGTTTACCATGCCGGATAGCTAAAGGTTGCAGGTTCTGTAAAGAGGACCACCAATCTTCTTGCCTTGTCAAGATTGACGATGACAGGAAACTTTCAAGGTTTAATAGCGTTAAGGCTTATAAGCTTTCCCATGGGCTTTTTTTTGTTCCCCTCTCTGTCTACTTTAACTACAGCCAGATTGCTCAGTGGGTTACATAAGTACTCTCAGGCCGTTAGTAAATTAATTTTTGATGCCTTCACTTGTGGACTTTCAGGGCATTGTATTTAGGAAGTTTTGCCTACTTCTACTTAGTGCACCTATTAATATTTTATTTTTACTAACAGTTGGGTCTCTACTCTCTACTCTCCAGGGGTCTACTTGTGTATGTCCTTGATTCTGTGCGTACAAGTAGTTGCTAGCTCTGAAGTATCATTGAGTTGTTTTGAGCTTATGTTTCACATGTTGATTGTAGTTGATATCAATTTTTTAACAGGGAATATGTAGTTGACCTTATTGGGGAACCAGGAAATGTCCATAATCCGGATTCCTCTATCAATGGTGGTGCACAGTGTCAGATTCCTTCACCTCTTCGAATGCGTCACCTTACAGAGTTTTCCAGGCCTTGCGTGCATAGTAAAACTCCTTGTCAGACAATAGAGTCAAAGACTTCATGTGCGCTTTCTGAAAATATTGAACGTTCAGGTACGCATGTAAGATAATTGTTATATACAAAACTTTCTAGCTGTAGTTGAGGTACAGAGTGAAGAAGTTTGTAATAGAGCTCTGCTAATTGAGTTCTTGTAGGGAGTCATGTTCATACTGAAATTGAATTGCCTGTTATTGCAGCGACGATATGTTGCGCTCATGTTGATCAAACTTGCTTCACGAAAGCATCATCAATGGTTTTGACAGGATCTGTTCGACAATCTCTACCACTTGATATACCAAAACTCTGTGAAGTAAAAATTGCCTCACGAGAAACCTGCAAAGAGGAGACCTTTCTGTTAGAAGATCCAACTGACAACAGTGTTAGCAAGCAGCCAAAGGGAGACTTATCAATTAAATCAGAGTTAGCTAATGCCAATACCCTAAAGGATAAAAAAGCCAGGTTACCTGTTGATGCCGTCTCACCATACTTGACTATTGAGCCCTCTTTAGCATCAGATTGGCTGGAGATCTCATGGGATGAATTGCATATTAAAGAGCGAGTGGGTGCTGGTATGCCCTTCTTCTTCCATGATTTTATATTGTCGAAAAGATTTTCTGCTTTAGCACTATGATAATGATAACAGAATCTTCTTGTGAAATCTTCCTACGTATTTTCAGGATCATTTGGAACTGTTCATCGTGCTGAGTGGCATGGATCAGTACGTTTTGATTTTTTTTTAAGTTAACTATTCAATGTGTTTTTTTTTTTGGAGTAGCTCTCACTCTCACTTCCTTTGCAATAGAATTTCAGCAGAAGTTAATTACGTTTTTTCAATGGTGAAGGATGTCGCTGTCAAGATTTTGTCTATTCAAGATTTCCGTGATGAGCAATTCAGAGAATTTCTCAGAGAGGTATATAAATGGAAGGAGTCTCCTTTGAATAACTATCTCATGTGATAATTTGGGACTTTCTAGAACTCTCATTCCTGTGATTTTGATTGAAGGTTGCAATAATGAAACGTGTCCGTCACCCAAATGTTGTTCTCTTTATGGGTGCTGTGACAGAGCGACCCCGATTATCAATAATAACAGAATATTTGCCAAGGTAACCTCATTCGCATACATCTTTTTTTGTTCTGGCCAAAATCGCATAGTTGAGTTATATGATGTTCCATATTAAACTTCTGCATGACCAAGTTGCTTATGTTTATCTCTTACTCCTTGAGACAGGGGCAGTCTTTTTCGCATCATTCATAGGCCAGCTTCTGGGGAGGTACTAGATCAGAGGAGGAGGCTACGTATGGCACTGGATGTGGTTTGTGGTCTTTCAACTTATCTTAATCGTTTAGTTTGTTTGTGTATAAATACTAAAAATATGTGTGTTTTCGTGGAACAGGCCAAGGGGCTTAACTACCTACACTGTCTAAATCCTCCTGTAGTACATTGGGACCTAAAAACTCCAAATCTATTGGTTGATAAGAACTGGACAGTGAAGGTAATAATGTTAACACAAATATAAACTTTATTCATATGAAGCATTATGTCGTCTGTTCCTCTAACATATCAAACTTGTCTTCGCTCCTGCCTCAGGTTTGCGATTTTGGACTTTCCAGATTCAAGGCAAACACTTTCATACCATCAAAATCTGTTGCAGGAACAGTAAGCTCTTTTATAATGTAATTACTGTTTTGCGTATACTTTCAGGTGGAAAAAATGAACTGACATGTAAAACCTCTTCTATCGGGTCTGTTTTAACAGCCTGAGTGGATGGCTCCAGAGTTTCTTAGAGGAGAGCCGACAAACGAGAAATCAGATGTCTATAGTTTTGGAGTAGTTCTATGGGAGTTGATTACTTTGCAACAGCCTTGGGATGGACTCAGTCCTGCTCAGGTAACCAACACTCTGGAATATATGATTCTACAAAATTGTTTTTCATACAAGAGATAACATTTGGGTTATCCAATGCTTTTAGAATTTTAGTTTCGGTATATCTTTTGAGTGTTGAACTGGTGATCAGGTGGTTGGAGCTGTTGCGTTCCAGAACAGGCGGCTTGTAATTCCTCCTAATACCTCTCCAGTTTTGGTATCTCTAATGGAAGCTTGCTGGGTCGATGAGCCGGCTCAGCGGCCAGCATTTGGTGGCATAGTGGACACACTAAAGAAGCTACTAAAGTCTCCAGCGCAGCTGATCCAAATGGGTGGAGACCTCCACAAAAGGGGTAATTCCACTAAATCAGCTCCTCCCATTAAATAGTTAAATCACTTAACTTTAACGGTACTAACAGAAACAGTGTAGGTGCTATGCGTTGATTAGCTCCTGAATTTGACTTAAAATTAACAAATCATTGAGGCAAAAGCCTTGTGGAAGAGTTGAAGGCTTTTTTTTTTCCTTTTGGTTTTTTTGTTTGTATGTGCTTTTACTTGTAAGACAATAAATAAGTTATGAGATTAGGTTCCTTGCTGTTGAAGACCGTTACATTTGTTGTAAATTGCAATTCTTATAAGTTGTACTTATTCAAAAGTTTTTGTTTATAACTAATAGTTGATTAGTAACAAAAGGAACAGAGAAAATATCAACCCAAATTTGGTATACAAGGGTGCACAGTCAATTCTACAGATAAGATTGTTGAGAGCATATCACAACAACAAACATCATCAAAAGAATCCAAATTGCTTTGGGGATTTGATGAAATCTATAGATAAAGTAGAAAACTTGGCCTATGGTCTAACTCCCAAGTTTTTGGCCATCTAGCCATACAAGCTTTGGCATAACCTGGAGGGTAAACGAGCTGAATTCTTCCCCTGCAATTGTGTTTCCTGCTATATCTAACTGTGTCAGATTCAAATCTCTTAACACGAAATACGCATCCCAGTATTTGGTGACTAACTCAGGCTTTTGTGTTCCCACATCATCCTGAATCCACTCTGAATTAGAGAGCGGTGAAGAACAAAGGTAGCGTGTTGTGTCCACTGAATGCTTGCCGATGTGGTTGTGTGAAACATCCAACACTTTCAGCTGCTTCACATGTCTCAGAGAGCCCAGCGCTGAAAAACTCCGGATTCTGTTGTGACTCAGGTTTATGCACGAGAGAAACTGCATTGCCTCCAATCCTGTAAACCCCGCATACACAATTTAATCACCATCTACTGCACAGATGCAACAAGTGAAGTCGAGCAACTTACCTTCTGTTGAACGAAGCTCATTGTGACTGAGGTCTAACATTTGGACAAACAGTAACTTTTCGATTGAGGATATGCGAGATAATGATAAGTTATTTAGCCGCAGACAGATAAGGTTGTTCATATCTCTATATCGAAAGAGGTGTCTTGACAAAGTTTCAGTGCTTGACGTCACCTGCATGAATATTCTCTTTGTGAGTAGTATGCATGTTGAAAAATTACTAAAAAGAATCTATAATCAAACAAAATTAACCTTATACTGTAGACGAGAATGGGGGAAAGAATCATAAATCCATCGAAGTTTCTAAGATTGAAACCTGAAGTTGAGATTCACAGCCAAAAGGAAGACTAAGTACCTTGTGAAGAAAAGCTACGCTTTGCTCATCCTTGTAGTACTGGTAATGTGGAGAATCCAGCGCCATCAAATCCTTATATAGCTGGAGGATTTCTTCATAGTGAACACCCTTTACAGCAGTATCCGATATCTTAGTTTCATGAGCCATCCAAAGCCTTGCAAGAGTGAGCTTTCCAATTTTGCTACGCAGGGAAAAAAAACAAAAAGTTCAAAACGACGATTTTGTTTCCCATCAAAGCAATAAAGTATATAGGATAGACCTGTCAGACAGGTCACTGAAACATTCAAGCTCTTTTAATATAGTTTCCCGACGCCATTGAATATCCATCTCAGACTTTGACTGATCCAAGCTGACAATAGAGTTCAAATCCTTCGACTGGGCATCCCAAATATCAAAACCATCGGTCCATGAAACAAAGCGTTCTGGCAAATCTTCAACAGTGACAGGAATATGCGCTGTGAAGACAAACTCATACGGAGCACCGAAGTTACATCCTCTGGAAGAAACAATTCCTGGAGAGTTCCCAAGTCTAACCTTCACTTTGTATTCCTCATGAATGCAAGGTTCTGAACTGAAATATTTCAGACGAGCAACCCATACACAAGACATTTGGTAGTTTTTATTTGAAACTGGTTCCCAAACAAGGTCCTCGTTTCCTTTTAGTTCAGAATCAATAGTAACAGTAGACGGGTTTACTCCACGAACAGCTTGGTCAAAGTAGAGAATCAGTGGAAAACAGCCGGTCTCAGAACAAAAAGTAGTGAAGTTGGTAGAAGAAGAGCTATTCAAGCACCCAGCTCCAGATAGATTGATACTGGAACCGGGTGAAGGCCAAGAGGATACGAGAAGAGGAGTCTCCACATTAACAGTTTGATCAAGAAGCCAACGATGATAAAACCAGCCACTTTGGTCATCAGGGTCCGTGAAAATAGCTTGATGTACAACATCATATTCATCAGGAATCTTTTCATTTGGCATATAGCCATCAGCTTTTTTTGCAAGCAAACTTGAAAGAAGAGCACTGCAGAATATCAAACAGTAAAGAAAAATGTTGTCAGCTAACAGAGCCTCTGATTCAGGCATATAAATCCGCTGATGGGCAGAGGAACTCCTTGGCGAAGTAAGGATCTTTACTGAATTGAGAAGCTATATTATAACTAAGCCTTAGTTTTTGTTCCATCTCATTACTAATGTATTGGTAATATCAACAAAATAATAAAGAAGCCCAAGTATGAATGCTCTATCAAAAGGAAATTTCATATTGTTCATGAGCAAAATGCTTCACTCCATCGATGAACTCCGGTTTTTATACTAATAGTTACTTTGGTTTGGGTCATGTGACTATCAATCTAGGAGACTAATGGTTCCGTTTCGTTAAACCAATATGCATACCTACGATTATGCCATGCAGAATAGTTGCTGAAATTGTTACTGATCATGTCGTCTGTATACTGCAACTCATCCTGTTCTGATCTGTTGGTTAGCTCTACAACAAACCTGGAATAGAACAACACATGAATCAATGCACCCTACAAGAGTAAAACGAGTGTTAAAATTCCTTTTTTTAACCTGCGATAGTTCCAAGCATGAAAATTCCTGGGATCCAGCCTCTGGAATTTATCCAAAAGTCGCAATTCATTTCCAATGGAGGAACTCCCTTTACTCAGAACCCACTTCCGATGATGCCACGCACCATAGGACTTGAAATTCTGCCTCAAAGCACTTTCTACCTGAATTTAGAGTAGAATTCACAAAAATCAATAAGCAGTTACTTTACAGAGAGAATTCACAGAAATCAATGAGCAGTTACATTTACAGAGAGCAAATTTGACATGTATTATGATAATTTAGAGCAACAGATAGATAATTTTCTATCCTGAAACAGTAACAGGACATCAATCAAGGACACTCGTGGTTTATTGGCAGGAATACTCACCACTTTAAGTTCTTCATCAAGAATTGACTTGACCAAGTTTGGATCACCCTCGATTCGGGATAGATTATCCTCCACGGCGAGCTTCCTATAGTTCCACGCCGTGTAAGCCTCCGGATTGATCTCAAGGAGCTTAGTGCTCAATTCAATTGCTTCCTTGGTATAACTAGAAAAAAATATTCCAGAACATATATAAAGCAAAATATGATGAATGGATGAACAAAGGATCCTGTAAATGGTACTAGAACTTCGATTGATTCATACATTTTGTTGTGATGATTTGACATAAACTGAGTCTGGAGAGCCCGAAGCTTAGCGGCTTTAGCAGCGGAGGCTGCTTCCTCTTCTGGCTTGGAAGCCTTCCTTGGACGACCGTGCATTCTTCTCCGACGAATGTAAGAGGGACGAAAGTGGTATTCAACTTTACCAGTAAATCTGTTCAAAATGCTAAGACAAACACTCAATCGAGAAAATAGAAAGAAGCGTGATCGAAAGCTAAAGAACTTACAGAGATGAAGAAAGGATGATGAAGAAAAAACAGATCACCTGCAAAGAGCACGTAGCGGCTTCGATCGAGAACGACGAAGAACTGATTTTTTCGTGCGAGAGACTGAAAGCGATTTTCTATAGAGAAATTTCAGGTCCGGTTTAACGGTTGAACCGGGTTCAATCGAAAAATACGGTTTTGGATGTCTTCGTTTATAATTGTGAAGACCTTTTGTTTTGTTTTGTCATCATCGCTATTACAGTTCAGGGTTATTTCATTCAACCTTGGCGACGAGGATTTGGAGATATTACGGGAAACCATACTCCTTGAAGTTTCATTTCATCCTCAATTTCGTTTCTTCTCCAATTTGGATATACAATAATGTAAGAATTTAGGGATTTAGGGTTAGATTATTCTCGCGTAGAACAGTGAGGGTGCTATGTTGATTCACTTTCAAATGCATAGACTTAGTCGAATCTAGTTTCCTTTGTGAAGATATCTCTGTTCAAGCTTTCAATACTCATGAATGATTTATTGAATTTCTCGTGATTGTTGTAGTTGATTTTGCGGTGGACGTGAGTCACAATGGAGGATTCAGAGAAAAGAAAACAAATGTTAAAAGCAATGCGAATGGAAGCTGCTGCACAAAACGATGAGGGTTCTACAAGTATTGAAACCTCTATGAATACAAGCCACCTCTCGAATCCCTTGGCAGAGACGTCCACTCACCAGCAGGAATCATTTGAAACGCCAAGGTTTGATTATTACACTGACCCGATGTCTGCTTATTCTAGTTTCAAGCGAAACAAGACCCCTAAGCAGCAATACATCTCGTCTCCTAGTTATCAAATCAACTCTCCAGGACCTCCGCAGTTTCCACCATCACTTCCAGGTGCTTGTTTCTACTGCAATACCCTTGACACTCTGTCTTCGCTGTTCCTTTTGGCTTTATTTGTGTGTTATTAGCTCACCAGTTAAGAGATTTCCTGTCTTAATTAACTGTGTGTTTGACCACATAGATCAGGAATCAATTTCGTATTGATTAGCTTTAGCTAGCTTAATTTGATAGATCCCTTTATGTTTCTCTTTCTGGGTATTTGACATATCACTTGCGGTGTTCATTCATCTTTGTGTTCCCTGTCTTCAATGAACAGTAGTCCAGTTCTGATACTTGCGTTTATAATTGTAAACAGGATCGTTTGGCAGTGAGTATCAGGCACCGAACGATCATGGCGGTGTTCAAGAAGCTCATTATAGTGGTGGTAATCTGCCAACCGAACCAAGAGGAATAGCACATCATTCTCCTTCACCCGCTGCTTGGAATAACAACTTTAGGCCTCCACCAGTTAACCATTTAGGCCCACCTTATTGGGTACCTCGCCCTTTTCCAGTCTCTCAAGAAAGTCCGAACATGGGTAATAACAGATTTGGTGGTCGAGGCGGCTACAACAATACCACTCCACAATATTCCCATTATGGACGAAATAATTCTAATTGGGGTGGAAACACACATCCTAACTCGGGAAGAGGCAGAAGCCGAGGACGCAGTATGAATACAAACTTTGGAAGAGATGGAGGAAGAAGACCCATGGAACTAGGGGTAGAACGATTTTACTCCAACTCCATGGCTGAAGATCCATGGAAGTATCTTAAGCCAGCCTTATGGAAAAGTTGCTCAGATGCTTCTAGCAGCAACACAACAGGTCAATCCTGGCTTCCCAGTTCTATAGCACCAAAGAAGTCTGTGATCTCAGAAGCTTCCCAAAAACCTAGCAATAATCAGCAGAGTTTGGCTGAATACCTCGCTGCTTCTTTAGATGAGGCTTCATGTGATGAATCAAGCAATTTATCAGGACAGTTGACTGAGTGAAAAACACCAAGTCCAAGCATCTGGAGTACTATTAGGTCTCCCGGAAAGATCACCGATGAGTCTTTCGAAATACGTATTGTTCCATGAGTAGTTTACTTTTTTTGTTAACGAAAGACGCAAGAACAAAAGCTCGTCACCTTGGAGGGGTCAATTAGGAGTGAAATGGTTGAATATCATAGTTTTTTTCTTCTTTTTGCTCAAGATTTGGTGATTCTAAATCATTGTAAAACCATGATCATGAAAAATTGGTTGTGTAATTGTATTTGTAATGGAAAGGAACAGCATTCGTTAAAACTTCATTCTGGCTGTTGGAAACAATAACATTGTAGCTTGTTTGGTATAAGTATCCTAATGGTATCATTTGAATACCGAATTAAACACTTGTAGTCGGGTGCAACACTTGTGCGCTTGTGCGTTTATTAATTGAAGCTATTTGACAAGTTGCATGTAATAAAGAGTGTTCGTTGTTGGATAGATCTGATGACTCAACTGTCCAAAGAATTCTCCATTAAATTGCAATGACTGAATCAAATTTGTTATATTATTCATAAACCTGTAATTTGTAAACATCCAAGTCCCACACTTTAATGTCACCGTCACCAAAACCATTGTTCCAACTGTCCCATGTCAGTGACATTACATCCATAATGAACTTCACATTTTTTAAGAAACTCAGTTCAGAACGTTTAAGATGCTTATATAACACGTATCTCATTTAAGCCTTTAAGCGTATTAGCTCTCTGTATCTCTCTCTCTATCTAACAATGGAGGCCAATCCAGTGACAGGTGTTAAGATCTCGTCAGTGGTGCCAGCTTCTGTGACTGGCGAGAACAAACCACGACAGCTCACGCCCATGGACTTAATCATGAAGCTTCACCACGTCCGAGCCGTTTACTTCTTTAAGAATACACATGGCTTCACCATTACAAACTTCAAGACAAGCATGTTTACTCTGCTTCAATCTTATTACCATGTCTCAGGTCGGATCCGAATGCCTGAAAATGACGACGAGAATTCAGCTCCAGCCATACCTTACATTCGCTGCAATGACAGTGGCATACGCATTGTTGAGGCCAACGTCAAAGAGTTCACGGTGGAAGAGTGGCTTGACTTGAAAGACCGTTCCATTGACCACAAGTTCCTTGTCTACAATCACAGTCTTGGTCCTGATCTTATCTTCTCCCCGCTTGTTTTCCTCCAGGTACATACAAACACCAAACTTTTAGTTTTATGGATCTAGTTTAAAAAATATATATAGTCATATAATTTAATGGAAAACCTCCATGTCTACTTCTTTACTTTTTATGGAGTCGTGCTTGTGTCACGTTCTAAATATAGTGGATGAGGTCTTGTTGACCCGACAAATTTTTTTTAATATAATCATTTGAAACTGCTATTCATTCAGATAACTCAGTTCAAGTGTGGTGGGTTCTCTATTGGGTTGAGTTGGGCTCATGTTTTAGGAGATGTGTTTTCAGCATCAACTTTCATGAAAACATTAGGACAACTGATGTCGGGTCATGTCCCACCAAAACTAGTTTACCAAGAAAATCCCGAACCAGCCCCTCAAGCTCATGCTGGTGATGAAGCAATTTCCACAAAAAAGATAGATTCAGTTGGTCAGCATTGGTTCCTAGCCAATAAATGCGAGATGGGGAGATACTTCTTTAATATTAGCCTTGACCAAATTGATCGTTTGATGGCTAAGTACAAGTCACCAGACCAATCTTTTTCAGAGGTTGACATTCTCTACGCATTGATATGGAAGTCGCTGATTAAAATCCGTGGCGAATCAAACACGAATGTTATAACAGTTTGTGACCGTAAGAAATCTTCAGCTACTTGTTGGAATGAAGACTTGGTAATAAGCATAGTAGAAAATAAGAATGAAAAGCTTGGGATATCCGAACTAGCGACATTGATTGCAGTTGAAACAAGATACGAAAACGGTGTGATCAAGCAAATGATAGAGAAAGATAGAGGATCTTCGGATTTTATCATGTATGGAGCAAACTTAACGTTTGTGAATATTGACATTAATATGTGTGAATTCGAGATTAAAGGAGAAAAGCCAGAATTTGTAAACTATACAATTGATGGAGTAGGAGACAAAGGTGTTGTTTTGGTTTATCCTAAGGGAAAGTTTGCAAGGATCTTAAGTGTTGTGTTGCCTGAAGAAGATCTTGCAAAGCTCAAAGATGAGGTTATTAATATCATTTCGTAACTTTGTATCTCATTTCATTTCATTTTTCTTCAAGTGTCTTCATACAAATAATATGCTGCTGCTATATTTGTAATAATATCCTGTTACATAGTTGCTTCTTTACCCTTCTGGTATCTTTGACGACTTTGGTTATCAAATTGTTTGAAAATTATATCATAGTTTATTTTTGATTATTTACTTTTGTATCACTATATTATTGCATCACGCTATCTAAAATTTATGATGTGGATCCTGACAACAACTTCAAAACTATTAATATTTGGATATTTAAATTAATGGGTTCAAAGTCTTGTATACTTAAGAAAGCAAATGATAATTAAAAATGGCAAAGAAAGAGAGAAAATAGAAGGTTGTTTTTAGAGGATTCTTTATAAAAAAAGTTTCAAAGTTACATTGTACTCCATCAAACCACAACACATAATCAGATATTTTAATGATGATGATACTAATTTAGAAGTAGAATGCATATGATATTTGCTAACATCAATACTGCAAAATGATGAATTTAAACAAAAATTACCAAGGTCGACCTAGAAAGTTATGTAGCTAATCCGATCCTATTGATTTATTAGCATTCAAGTGCTTGTTTTTTTTTTCATTTTAGTTTTGTTAATACATGTTTTTGATTTTTTGTTACTGCATATCTGCATGTATAGATTAAAGATTTGACCACTTTGTGTGTAATAGATATGAATGAAAACGACCATGTGACTATAAAATATAGAGATGTTGACCAATTTTTGCACTTTTAAAGAGGTTAGTGCAACCTTATTTATGACAAAAAAACCTGTAAATGTGTTGGAAATAAATAAGATTAAAGAAAATTTTAATATATATTTCAAACATAATATATAGAAAAACAGAATAATGATTATTTATATTCTTTGGAAGAAAATATTTATTATTTTTCTTCTAAAGAAAATTTTCAAAAATATTATTTGTTTTGAGATTTTTTCAAAAGGGAACTACTAATATCAATTCTCAGTTTGCTCGAGACTTTAATTTTTTAATTTATTTTATTTTTTTATTTCGATTTGGTTTTCGGTTTTCAAAAAATGATAAATTAAATGTATTTTACTAATTATGTTTTTTTTTTTTATCATGGATATATGTTGAAAGAACCAAGACTTTGGTTTTTTATGATTATCTCAATGAGACAACCAAAAAAGAAATGAGAGCTATATTCACTACTACATATCTATTCTCGATATTTGACGTAGCTGACATTTCTTGAAGAAAACAGGCAGGTAGAGCTCTTTAGTCCACGATAGAAATGTAAGTTAAATAAATATATTTTGTTTCTCTTTTATATTTATTAATCTTCACTAATCATTATGTAACTCTTTTTTTCTTGTTTTGTTGTAGTGATGGTTTCTCTGTTGAGTTTGTGCAGGAGAATGACTTATATGATTTCAGTCATAGTTTACATGCAAGGTAAATCATATAAGTTTGTTTAATTCAATGTTTTTTATTGGGTTTGACCAATTTTATCACTTTAATGAGGTTAATGCAACCTTATATTTATGACAAAAAAAACTATAAATGTGTCTGAAATAAATAAGATTAAATTTTTTTTAATATATAGAAAAACAGAATATTGATTATTTATATTAAAATATTTATTAATTTTCTTCTAAAGAAAATATTCAACGAAATAATATACTTTCAATTACTTTGTTTGAAATTTTTTCCTTACGACTCTACTTTTATATCATTTTGAACCCAACATTTCTTTTTACCATCATCTTAAATTTTAGTCATCTTTCCGTATCATATTTCTTAACTAAGTTTATTCTCAGTTCTTTACTTGTCTATCATTTTTGGGCTTTTGTACCGATCTTGGATTGTTTCAATGATCATCCTTCGTCTACTTTTTCGCTAATATAATATATCGATTTTAAAACGAGAAAAAAATTTGCATAAAATATAATTTAAATGCATTTGGATTAAACAACTTTTGGAAAAATTAACGTCAATAATTTTGGTTACTTATCACTTTACAAATGAAAGTACAACAAAATTATAACTTTATAATTTAACTAAAATGCTGTGATTATGTAAATTAATTCTGATTTGGGTTTTTGTAATATATATAGGCAAAAATTTACCAATGATTTCACAACACCAAAACAGATGAGAGTAATTTACAACGTATGTACCTAACTACAAATATCTAATTTCAAATTTCGTCTTTATATAATTGTAAATATTTTTCGTTGTAATCATGTTGCAATTCAGGGATGGTTTTACAAGGAAACCTTATATTTTGAGACATTTTTACAATGAATATTAAATTTGTAACAACTAATCATTTATATGTAGAAAACGTGTTTACAAATTCTTTAAATCGTTGTAAACAATATTCGTTGTAAATTCATTGCATATTAGGGACGTTTTTACAACAAATTATATCAAAAATGTTAATATGTTGTACATTCGTCGTAAACAATAGTCGTTGTAAATTTGTTGCATTTTAGGGACGGTTTTACAACGAAATTTATCAAACATGTTAATACGTTGTACATTCGTCGTAAATTGCCTACAGTTTTACAACTAAAATTTGCATTGTAAAGTTACAACGCTATTACAACGAAACAATTTTTCGTCGTAATAGCGTTGGCAACTGGTCCCTAAACTCTATCGTCCCTAAAACGTTGTAAAAATGCGTTGCTAACTTAATGTTTTGTTGTAGTGTATGATCTATTCTGAGCTAAATGAAGCATTGAATCTGATGGGAAGAAAAAAAACATAATTGGATACTTATCATAAGGCTAGAGTGAAAGTATTGTTTAAATCTGGATGATTAAGCTTTTGGAAGGATAATCAACATCGACTTAGCAATTTTGTTTCGATAGCTTGCAATATTTTTAGCATCCTTAGACCATATCTAATGGTTGCCTTCATTTTTTTCCTTCAAAAATGAAGTTTTCTATAAATGAAAGAGGAGTTTGCTCCAGTGATTTACTTTATTTCTTGCTTCAAATTAATATTTTAATAATATTTTATTACTATTTTCTAAAATAGCCTTATACTTTTCAAATATATATACTTAATCCACATATATTAATTTTAAATAGGTACTCAATAATAACATTAGAAAATTATAAAATTTTATTACATGTCACATAAATAGAAAAACAAATGACAAATATAAAATGTACTCACAATAATTATGTACTTTTAATTTATATTTTGCTATTTATTTACATAATATAAGTTTGAAGAGGAATTTAAAGTACCATTGAATAAGTTTTTCTTTAAATATAGAATTTGAAAAGAGATTTAAAACACCATTGAATATGCTCTTATAGTTATAGTCACATCAGAATCTGCTTTTAGCATTAGAGTTACGGTATTAATTCTATACAAAAACCGTTTTGTAAAACAAAACACTAAAGGTTTACTTTATACTCGCAGGTAATTGCACGAATTTGCAAAATATAAAGGTAAAATCTATAGAGCTTTAGTTTTCTTTATAACTATACTAGTAATTCAACTAATCTATATTTTAAAATGTAGGTTTAACTTAGAATAACGACAGATTGTAGGCAACTAATTTTTTTTCGTTGTTGAACCATAACTAGTATTAAGTTTATGAATTAATTTGTTTTTTTATTATTTTGTATTTGTTTTAACTTGTTTGTTTGAGATAAATTATAGCTACCTATATAAATATATTATTTATTTGTTAGTTCTGAAATTTATAATTAATTAAGTAATGATACAATATTTTTAATGGGTAAAAATAAATTAATACAAAATTTAGTGGGCATAAATGCACTTATGTTGTCAAAAAAAAAAAAGCACTTAAACACCCAAATCAATAGAGGTCCATCAAAGAAAGAAGACTGAAAGTTAGAAAAGAATTCTGCTGGGTCAATCAAATCTAAGCCCACATCTTTTGAAAGTTTGTTACTGGGGAGGTCTGTTATTCGATTGAGAATTTCAATGAATTTTAATAGATTTGAACTTGCAATTTTTAGTGGATTCTAATGTATCAATTAGGGTTTTAAATTCATTTGCAATGGAGTTATTGTAGATTTTATTGTATTTGGAAATCATACAAAAAATCATCAGTAAAAGAATAGTTTTTTGAAAGGTAATATCTTCATCCTAACATCATCTCCTTTTGGTTTCCTCACCTCAGTCCAGAAGTTTTACATAGCCAATTTCTCACCTTATTCTATTGAATACCACATTTCCTGTACATTACTTTAATCATTATTCACTTTTGTTGTGATGGAAATGAAGTATATTTAGTATTTGTTTCTATAGCATTATTATTCACTTTTGTTTTGATTTTTGACCACTTTTGTTTCTATAGCATCATTATTCAAAATGAAACTACATTTAGTAATATGTCAAACCTATGGAAACAGAGAGACCAAGACTACCGTTGAGATCATTCTTGTTTGGTGTCTAGATTCAGAAACTGGACATGCCATACAAAAGAAGATGGTATAGAGTGAAAAGACAGAATCACTGATACACAATGATCTACCATCAACAATTTAAAGCATAATGTAAAAAGCTTCTCTCATCTTTTTCACTCTCTTTGAGATTTATTTGAAAGTTTATAAATTTTGTTCATACAAAGACAACTTTGACAAACCATTCATGTATGACTCTACTAAGCAAGAAAATGAGGTAGAAGAAAGAAAATAAACAAATAAACATGGGATAAACATCTATCTGGTTAAAATAGTTTTCATACCAAAGAAAACTTGAAAAAGCAGAGAATCGCAGTTAATCTATCTTTAAATTACCAGACATCTCTGAGGTATCTTCCTTCAGTTTGAAGTTTCTTTACTACAGCCTCTGCCTCTGACGAACTCGTATTTTCCTGGAAATTTGTAAGAAAAGAAATTGGCTATCGATCTTCCAAGCGAGTAAACCAACCGTAAGCCTAAACTACAACACAATGTCAATTCATACCTGCTCCTGAACAATGGTATGTAGAGCTCGATGGACGTCTCTTGCCATGCCCTTAGCATCACCACATACATAGAGGTATCCTTCTTCCTTTATTAGACTCCAAACTTGTGCTGCCTGAACACAAATGAAACACAAAAGAGAGAATATTATTTCACATTCCTTTTCTAAAAGCAAGATGCATCCCTCCATATACTTGCCTTCTCCATCATCTTATGTTGAACATACTCCTTCTGCGCTCCCTCACGTGAGAATGCCACGATGAGCTCAGATATTACGCCTTGATCAACAAAATTATTGAGCTCATCCTCATAAATAAAATCCTGCAACATACATATAAGCGGCAGCTCAACAAGATGACACCGCAGATGAAAAAGGTGGATCAATTATAAAAGTCTTTACCATCCGCCGATTTCTACAACCAAAGAAGAGCAAAGATGAACCTAGTTCTTCTCCATCTTCTTTTAGTGCCATCCTTTCTTGCAGAAACCCTCTAAAAGGTGCCAGGCCAGTCCCAGGTCCTATCATAACGATTGGAGTTGAAGGGTTGGATGGTAACTTGAAATTAGATGCTCGAATAAAGATTGGAGCTCCACTACATTCATCACTTTTCTCAGCAGGAACTGTATTCTGAGTGTTTCAAAACTATTAAAAAACATAAAAGAAATAGTGCACTGGCAGATAGTAGAAGGAAAGGTAAGAAGTACCTTCATCCACGTCGAACACACCCCTTTGTGGATTCTACCAGTAGGAGTTGGACCATATACTAGTGCGGAGGTAACATGAACTCTATTTGGCGCCAATCTGTTTTGTTAAAGATAAGTAAAAGAGATAATTTGAGTGACAGGGACGTCCAAGAATAGTATTGCTTCTGCCACAACAGATATCTCAAAAAATTTAAATCACCTCGGCGAGGATGAGATAGAGTAGTAACGAGGCTGTAGACGAGGAGCAATTGCAGCAAAAAATACACCTAATGGGGGTTTTGCAGATGGAAAAGCAGCCATCACCTCTAAAAGACTTCTCTGACTTGCAACAATCCATTGTGAGTATTCATCCTACAGCAATGAATCCGATGGGGTTAACTCTCGAAAACGTAAATACAGTAGAAAAATAGATACAGCAGTGATTTCGAACCTTTCCATCCGGTGATGTCAGGTGTTTAAGTTTTTTGGCTTCACTTGGTTCAGTGGCATAGGCTGCCAAGGCAACTAAAGCAGACTGAGAAAAAGAAAAGAAAAAACAATTAATATTTGGGAACAAGCAGAGATTACGTGAGGCTACTCTCGAAACAAACACATATTAACCTTTCGAGGAGGGTTCAAAAGGTCTGCATATCTTGCCAAACCAGTCCAAAGTGTGCATGGACCAGGGAAAGGGGGCGGCACTGCGCTTCCCAATGGAGAGCCATCTTCCTTGTCAGCATGTATGGAAAATACTAAATCTAGAGAATGGCCAAGCAATTTTCCAGCTTCCTCAACTATTTCGACATGATTTTCAGCATATACACCTACATGGTCTCCAGTTTCATATCTGCAAAGAAATGTCACTGCTTTATATGCAAATTTCTAACTGCGAAATATTTACAGGACGATGGTTGTTAACCAAAACATCAAAATCAACATGTAGATATAGAAACACAAAAAACGAGTATTATATAGGGACCACTACTTTTAAATATTCATAGTATAATTTTTATTTTACATGATCCAGTGTGAGCGATATTTGATATACAAATGATTCTTATACTAACACTGACGAGAACAACATAATGTCCATGCAAGTTGAGATCATTGTACTGCCTTGATACTAATCCCAAGGGTCATCAGACAGCCAGAGACAAGAAAGTATATTAAAGTTGGATGCTTACGTGATACCAGTACCGGATATGTCGAATTCAAGATGAATACAAGACCGATCAGATTCAGGTGTGTGGAGCTCCCTCTGCACAGCAACATTAACTCTGTTTGGAATAAGAAACAAATTTTAGAATGCAACTGAAACTGTAATAATGCTCTAATATTTACACGCATCTTTATATACCTGCAGGGATGATGAATGTCAATAGCAGCATTTCCATTGGTCGTATTTGAGGCCGTGGATTTTTCAGATGTAAAGCTGGGTTCATGAATCACCAGCCGATATTCAGGAATAACAGCTGTATACGGAGTTACCACACTTGTATCATCCTCATCTTTGAGGAGCTTGTTTAGCTCAGGCCATAGCGATTCTTTCCTGCAAACCATAAACAAAAAATGAATAATACAGCATGGAGACCCTTGCAGAAAACACAATTTACCAAGCCAGCTCTGAAGTTTCCCTTTTGATAGATACAGTGTAGAAGGACTAAAGAAAGTCTTTCAATAAAAAGCTAATGTAAGACAGAAAGTCAGAAACAAACCAGGCATTAAAATCATCCTCAATGCTCTGATCATCATCTCCTAAACCAACTTGAATAATTCGCTTTGCACCTGCATTGGAATGTGATGTTATCAGTAACGTTTTCCCTCATGCACCAAAGATACTAGAAAATGGGAACCCAAGTTGCCAGACAAAACATTTGGTATCACCATAAGTAAAAACACATAGCGCAAATATCTCCGACAGTCTCTTTGTAATATCTTGCGTTACCTAAGACTTATATAAATATGTAAACATGCTCACGTACCTTTTTTACATAGCTCTTCATCAAGAACTATCCCGATCTGCTCCAAAAAAACTACCATCAGTTAAGGTCAGAAGAAAATCAATAAGCTAGACAGAAACATTTTCTCACCACACTTACCTTATTAAAATGTTCATACTGGCGATTACCAAGAGCAAACACACCATATGCTAGTTGTGGAAGCTTTATCTCCCCTTCAGTTTCCTGGAAACATGAAACACAAAGTACTGAGGCTCAACATTTGCGTAGAAAAAATACTACACAGAGCATATCAAAATTCAGGAAAACAAAAGCTTCAAATTGATCTATTGCATTGAGACTCCAAACCTCCGTAAACCATTTGTAAAATCTGGCAGCATTGTCAGTAGGCTCTCCATCTCCATAACTAAAAACGTTGTAAAATAAATGAATCTAGCAAACTACTGGAGATAAATTTGCAAACAGATATCATAATCGGATTGCATAGATGTCTTACGTAGCCACACAAAAAAATGCCAAAGTTTCTTTCTTCAATTTCTCGTTATATTGGTCATCATCGGCAGCATAATCATCCTAATTAAAACCATAACCAGCAAAACGAAAGTCAATTTATTTAGTTCAAAACCACAGAAATTGAACAGAATCATAATGTAAGTAAATCATACCAAGTCAATGACTTTGACTGCCGCTTTTTCATATCTCGCTTTGATTTCTTCTGCTAAAGCCTATGAACAAATGAAAATGATTCTGAAATGACTCGACTCATAAAGACCAATCTTTGACACATATCACAACCCCATAGATCAAGTTTTAACTTCAAGATACCAAGCCACATCCAGCATCTAGTGGTCACACTACCTTAGAAAATCCCTCAGCAGTTCCAGTCTGTGTACCGAAGAAGATAGAGACTCTAGTCTTCCCGGATCCCAAATCCAAATCTTCTTCCTCGTCCTTAGCCATAAGAGACTTAGGAACCATCAAAGGCTTCAGCTCTCGGCTCCGATCTGCCGCCGTTTTCTTCCATAACAACACCACGAAACCAGCTACTATTGCCAAAGACGTGGTAGCAATCACAAGGACGACGTCGTCGGACATCGAATCAGCCCTCATAATTGCCTTGAGCTGCTTAAAGAGACCGGAAGCATACAAAGTAGAGCTCATCTTGTTCTCGATTGAATCTTCCTCCGTCGCTCTCAACTCTCCAGGGGTTGAGGAAACGGGAGAGATCGAAGAGGAGGAAGATGGGACAGGAAGAAGTGCGGAAAACAAAGACGGGTTATTGAGTTCTCGGTGGGGCGTTGAATCTGAGTGGGCCCTTTCTACTTTTCTTGTTGACTTTGTTTTTTTACCTCGTCGAAAAGTTAAGCCGGAGAGAACTTCAACTTAACTCCATCATTTGTTTGACAAAAAGTCTTCTTTTTTTTTTTTTTTCTTAATAACGCACAACTCTTTAGAAAGGACTAAAAAAACGGTGGAATAGACAATTTAGACAGCCTATAGAGTTAACAACGAACAGTTCTAGACAAAAATCCATATGTATTGAAATCGAACTATGGTCAACTTTCCAAAATAGCTTAGATTTGTTTTCTGGATCTACTACAATCAATTATTGACAATCAATTATTGATTTAGTGATGGAGAGTACATAAAAATCATAAGTTAAAAAAGAAGAATCTGTAAAGATTGGGGATAATACAATGTAGGAGGAAGAAGTTAAGCTACTTTACACATACAATCAGGAGCTGGATAAGTGTATATAGACTGCTTCTGTTTGCGTATACGAAGTTGACCTTGCCTGTTCTTGTGCCCATTCACAACTGCTCCTTCAAACTCTGACCAATCTAAGCTCTTGTTTACGAAAACTTGTCCTAATAGAATCATGTTTGGCCTTATGGTTTTTAGATTTAAGTAGGCTCGATGTGCCTGCAATGCGTTGTGCATATTCCCTGGAGATGCAGAGATGAAGATATCACTCTTCATACTCACGTAATAATCGACTGCAGCCAATAGAGATGCTTTTCCTTCTACATCAGCCAGTTCCTCTACAGAGGCTAGGCTTTTCTTGTTTTCCATCAATGGGAACATTTTACGCAGAGTTGAGATTCTTGCTTCTCCTCCGTAAACCTGGTGTGAAGCTAGATAGAGACGAGTATTGTTACTGAAACCTAAAGCTGATAGCAGTAAACCTATCTCTTCTGGTGTCAATGGGCACCGTCCTTTGTTTCTTAGCTCCTCATCTGTGAACTGTGAGTTTAGGACCCTTCCTTGCCAAATCACTTGGCGGTATTTCGCCAGCGCTAGTTTTTCTGCTTTGCCACCTCCAAAGTCACAGCCTGAATGAGCAGCCATATCCTGAGAAATAGGAAGAATAGAAAAAGATAAACCTATGCCAGAACTAGATATTACTGCCAGGAAATTAGCATATTTTGAGAATCAAGATCACACTTTATCAAAACGAAGATGAAGCACTGCAAACTTTCCAGCTCCAGCTTTGACAATGGTGTTTATTCTGTCTGTTGGATCCATCGTTCCTGATGTTTGAGAGCTGGAAGGAGGAGATCTGAGTCGATGAACAAGAGCATCACCTAGCTCCTGAATACGATGAACAAAGTTCAAAGCTTCAAAATTTACTTTACAACGTAATCGCTGTATACTTTCAGGCATATTGTCAAATGCCAAACGGTGAGAGAATGGAGCAACAGCAGCGATGCCATAACTGCAGAAAAGAGTGGTGACTACAAATAAGTAACAAGGCACTAAGCTATAGCAAATTTTAGTTCCTCATAGCCTAAGAAAACACGTTCTCGATCATCTATGATGGAAAAAAGTGTGACTTCACAAGAAAGACACCTGCATCTAACACTCCTTAACTTGATCTATAAATCATATGTAGGATCTTCTTGTCCAGGACTTTATATGGTAGTTATTCATCTGTAGAGATCACTGGGTTTAGAAGACACAAACCTCTGGATAACAGGTAAGACATTTTCCAAATACCACTCTGCCGAAGCATGAACAGGCGCAGTCTTAATCCTAGTAGCTCGAATACCTGTTGCGTAATACTCACGAGTGCTCCACGCATACTTTGTTGGAAGCTCTTTAACAATCCGCACCTCATCTTCAAGGACACTTATAAAGTGATCCACATCAAATATATCTGTGAAGGAACTGCAAAGAAATGCCACAGCATGAACACTGAACGCCAAATTCATCAAGGAACCGGCAACTTATGTTTCATAGTGAGTTTACCTTGAATCTTGCCAAACAGGATTTACTTCAAGGCGTGGAATCACGAGTGTAACGTTCAATATCTTCGCAACAGCAACCGCATCACATATCTACAGAGGAACCAGAAAAAAACCCGACGAGTCAGAATGGAAACCATCATAAAAGTCAATAATGTAAGAGCGCCAAACCAGATTCTACTAACCCCCATTCTTTGTTGATTTAGCCCACCGTCAAGGAATACCTGAATAAACCCTTGAGACTTCTCCGGCAAAGCTGTAAAGAGTGACAAATCCGTCAATCTAAAGGCAACAATTTCGCTAGAGAACATGAATGTGAAGAATGAAAAAAGGAGAAAGCTTTTCATTGGAAACTTACGAGTCCCTTTATAAGATCGGGTGCAAGGCTTCCAACCTTGATCTGGCAAGGGAGACCATAACTCCACCTGCTTTCTGATCGACTGCACATTAACTCACTTGATGTTAAAAAGGAAAAAAAAACATACATTCAAGATACTGAGAAGAACACACTTACAATATGTCGGTCAAGAGCTCCTTCGAGTAGGTGCAAATGTATAGGCCTTGGAGCATTCCATTCCTGCAAATGCCACACAGTTTCTTCAGCTTTTCACTTCTCAATATATAATATCCAAGACACCAAAAAGGTAACATTGATTCAACGAAGAGAGAAAGAAACAGACGGAGAAGAGAGAAGGGGATGCGCGACCAAGAGGGTGGAAGAGATGTGGAGATAAAATCGGGAAAAGGAGCACGAAAACTCCAGCGAGGGCTGTCTTCTGAGACTGACTCAATGGCTGAAATTGCTTCATTTGAAAAATCGATTCAAAGAGAACTGAAGACAATGATGTCGAAGACCCTTATTCTAAATTCAGCTACAAATGAATGAAGGACGAAACTTGTGAGTGTATCTTCTCATCCAGAGCATGTATACATATTTTTGATCCGAAAGTTTCGAAATCTGATGGAAGAACGACAATGGTAAAACACGGTGACGAAAGATGTATGAAGACAAAGATTGATTGGAGATCCAAATATTAGGACACGAAGCCACAGTTGGAACTTTCGGGCAGATGGACACGGATTTACAAACTCCAGTGTCTCAAGAGTCGAAATGAGAGGAAAATTTGCTAAAATTTAATTTCCAAAAAGAATTTTAATCGCAGAAAAATTGGTGGAAGTGAAGACCGGCGACCAAATTAAAGACGGGCGACCCTGGGCCAGTTTTTGGGTTTAATGATTTGGGCTTGTAAACCTTTTTGTTACCAGAACTTGATGAATGGATCATTTGTAGCGAAGGCAAAAGCTTGGACAAAAACATAATTCGAATATCTAAATCACCTTGTTCCAACTTCCCAAGAAATATGTAATCCCGTTAGATTACTTCTAAAATACTTTGGTACCAGGTGATGAATCCAAATCTCATACTATTCTAGTTAAAATTTTTAGGATATGGATTTGGTCTAGTTTCTGATTGTTTTTGAAAAAAANAAAAAAACCCGTTAAATATTTTTTTTTTTTTTTTTTTTTTTTTTTTGTCAAACAACAACTTCGATTCATTGATAAGGCAACCAATCCAGTTATTTTTTGCATCTTCTTCAGACTTTCTCATCTGCTCAATTTTGTAAACCCCTTTTCTTTCTTTTTCTTTTTAATTTTTTCATTTTCATTTTTCATTTGGAGAAAAGACAAGCAAGTTGATCGATCCATGTTACAGATCAATAGATCTTATTTTAATCGAAAATCATCCTAGGACCAGTCAATCAGACATGGAGTAGAAATTATAGAATTAGGGCAACATTAATAATAAAAGAATTCGCTTGCTACATTGATTTTTCTTTGGTGCAAAATACTTATAAAAATACGAACATAACGTTTTGAAACTTGCTAATGAGAATTCTTCATTCTTCCCAATTCAATATCTTCAACACTTATTCAATGGAATGAAAGGGAAAAGGTCGACTTAGAATTTGTGAGCTTCCATGGATGTCAACTCTGCTCCACCTCTCTCTCTCCCCAATTCATTCCCAAGATGGAAGCCTAACCATATCACATTAGTAACATCCACACACAAATTATGTCACTAAAAACTTCGAAATATATATTATTATTATTATAATGTATACCCAAGCTTCAAGGAAGTGTCGGATAAGTCATCCTCAATGGGAGCTCCACTTTCGTAGCTTGAAACGTTTGTGGTCGCTGACTCTGTCTTCACAGTTTCCTTAAATGCCATCGTTTTAGCCCTTTCGAAGCTCTCTAACTGCACATATAAATGTTTCCCTTATGTTCATATACTATAAAAACCATTATTGTAGAATGATTTCTACAAGAGTTTAGATGCATTACTTGCTCCCTCAGTTTCCTATTCTCATCCACCAATTCTGATCCCTGCGTCATTTATTATCAATTAACTCGTTATATATATATATATATATATTATTTATAGATTTATCATCTTAGTTTGGAGTACGAATTATACGTACTTACCCGTTTCTCAAGTGAAGAAATTTGGCTCATCACACACTCGCCCTAGTTAGTAGCAGCAACAACAACAATAATAATGTCACACTTATATATATTACCAAATTATATGTCAAATAAAGGAATTATACATTGTTTATGTATATAAACCTTTTTTTCAGACACACGGTTTAGTCCGGCTTCAAGCATTTTCTCCAGCCGTTGTAATTCTTCTAAGTTCAATCCTTCAAGATCTTCTCCTCTTAATTTCCTGTTTTACATTAGAGACATAATGATCAGTTTTATATATTTATTTGTTTCCAAGACTTCAACCAATATCATACATGTACATTGATAAGAATATAGGTATCCAAAAAACCACACATAAGATATGAAAAATAAAAATATGTCTTGTAATATCTAAGGACACCCAAACAATTAAGATAGCTTTGTGGGAATTTCTACCTAAAGGTCTTTGCAATTTGGTTTGGACAGAGCTTTCACACATTTATCGAATCAATTATTAAATCATTATGTCTACCAGACAAGAATATTTTCTTACCACTAACCATACTAGATGTTGATAGCTACATAGGATGTTTTAATAAAAATGAGAGTGATAACTCAATTTCTCAGAAAATGAAATAACTTCTTTTGCGTTTTTAGATAAAATAGATTGTAAAACCTATAAATAACTTCAGTGTCAAAATATAAAAAACACACATGAAATAATCTTACAGAAATTTACATGAAAAATGATTCCTTAATTATCAGCATAAGAGATAAATGGAGTCATACCGTAGCTGCTTGGTCTTGTCTTCGATTTCCTTGCTTAGTCTGGAGAGATTACAATTCTCAGTCTGCGAGGTGCAAAGTCAACATTATCTTTGTCAATTTTATCCATAATTAGCTTTATATATATATATATATATATATATATTTAGAGTACACTTACAAAAATTAGTACAAGCATGCATAACAAAGTATACATTGAAGATATTAGAGTAAGAGTTTGATATATAAACATAAGATAAAATAATTTAAGTACAAGAGGTAACCTGGAGATGATCAGAAGGTGGATGCATCAATTTGTTGATGTTACTTGCATGAAGATTATACCTTCCCAATATATCTTGCATTCTACAAAATTCAACAACGAATCCATATTTCATATGAAATTATGACTAAACTCTTCGTCTATATTTGCATTTATTAAACTAATCAATCAAAGAGTTAATAAACTAGAAGCCTCTTTTGAGTTCCAATAAAAAAAAAGCAATGAAAAGTAGACATCAAGTCGAAATAAGTGCAGACAAAGAGATGTATTTATTAGAAGACTCCATGACTAGTTATGGTAATATATACTTCCCAGAAATAAAAGAAACGAGTGGTTAAGGCTTAATACCCAATCATACCAAGTGACAGTGTATATCCATAAAGTCAAATAATAATTAAAAAAAGGAAAAGAAATACATTCTAAATGTGGTAAGTACTAGGCTTGCATTATTAACACAATTTATACAATGATTTTGTGCTCTCATCTTTTTTTATTGCAGAAATCTTGTCCATGAGTGTGTAAATAATTAGAATTTAGTAACCCTAATTAGAAAAGTATTACTAAACAGAAAGCATAAATCCTATATTTTGTAATAAAGGGAGTGAGGAAATTATAAAAAATGTTAGGTCATCTAATTATGCCTTAAAAACTGAGATGATTTCGTACGTGATGTAGCTCCAAGCCCAAGGATGATTAACTTTATAAATAAATTTTTTAAAAAATCAAATTTGTGTACATATCTTAATTAACATATATCTCTTCAACAGTAATCTCTATAACATAAACCAATTAATAAATTTATAAAAAAAAAGAAAAAAGAAGAAGAAGATACCTTGAGCTAGAAAACTCGAAGAGCTTTCCGGTAGCAGAGAAGATGATAAGAGCAACATCGGCATCGCAAAGAATAGAAAGTTCATCAGCTTTCTTAAAGATTCCTCTTCTTCTCTTAGAGAAAGTAACTTGTCTCGCTGTTATATTATCTATCTTCTTTATCCTTATCTTCTCTCTTGCCATTTTTAATCCGATCGATCTCCTGAATATTCCCTACCCATAACACCATTTACACCAACAATCAAAGACAGAAAATGAACAAGGAACCAAAAAAGGTTTATAAACTATTCTTAGGAAACCCTAGATGTGTAAAGAGAGGGAGTGAGGGAGAGAGATCAGATCCAGAAACTTCGAGAAGCATAAGAAAGAACAGGACTAGAAGAACCCATCATATGCTCAGAGTAAGACAGATTCAAAGCTTTTTACCTTTCTTTGAATGGAAGAATCTTGGATTAGGTTTTGCAATCTCAGACACCAACCTTCTTAATTTGAGAGAAGATAAAAAAGGTTTTTCTGTTTACTGTTTATTCCCTCATGTTTGTGTGAGAGAGAAAAAGAGAGAGATAGTGATGGACGCTGTGTTTGTGTGTTCAATATTGGGAAGATGAGTCTGCTTTTTTCAAGCTAAACAGTGATTTATACTTATCAATGGGCCATATTGTTTCCGTCATTTTCCTAAATTAATTCATCAAATAATATACACTTTATCGAGAGACTGTTATAGTTGTGTATATTTCAATTGTTAGACCTAACCTAGCTTTCTAATTCAATGAGTCTGATATTATTCTGTTCTAACTCAACCAAGTTGTCGTGTTCTTTGTGGCTCTCGTTTAATGGTTTCCTGTCAATCTCGTTAATTTTTTAAAGTTACGATAAAAATAAAAAGTCATCGACGTGATTGTTAACCTTTTATTATTATGGTAAAAATAATATATATATATATATATATACATTTATATTTATATGACTAAAGAATCATGTTACTAAAGAGAGAATAAATTAAAATATATAAATATAATCGTATTATAATGCTACAATTTTGTTTTGATTGTTTTCTAAAACTGTATTCATTTAGGTTGTTAGATCCGTATTAATATTTTAGAATATTTATTTCGAGATGTTGTTTTCGAGGCTTGAAAAACCAAAATCCAACCGAATAAAAAGAAGTGAACCCGACAAAATATCCAAATGGGTCCTAAATCTATGTACCCAAAAAACGAAATCAACTCCGAACCGAAACCAAATCAAGAATCAAATTCAAACTTATTAGAGTTTTTCTATTAATTTTAAACTTACTTTGAATTTATGAATAAAAATATCTCAAACCCGAACTCGATCTATGCCGAACAAAATCTACCCGAGAAATAAAAATATTTGAGTAATTATTAAATCTAAATAATCAAAATACCAAATTAGATGAACTGAAGCCGATAAAACACTAGAATATACCCTAAATCTATGTACCTCGAAAATTGAATCCAAATATAAACCAAAATCGAATCAATAACAAAATTTGCAAACCTATATATTTTTATTAAATTTTAGCTTTTAAAATTTTATATTCAATTTTTATTAATTTTGAATTTTTAAATCTAAATTTGTAACAAATCCAATCAGAATTATACTTTTAAGGGTAGTTATGAACCTTATGTTAATTTTATCATATAGTTTATAACACTGCCATAATAAAAATGTCTCCCACTTAATATATAAGATATATTTAAATTAATAAAATAAAAAATATGAAAAACATAAATCTCTTTTGAAACTCAAAATTATCTTTTTGTCAAAAGGCAGATCTAATGTTAATATCTCTTATATAATAAAGACATAGTATTAACTTAAATACCGTATTATATTGTATGTTTTGAAGTAGGTTGTATTGTTACTAGGAAATATTATCACATAATATTTGTAACACAATTATATCCGGATAAGATTCTATAACTAATTAATTAATTATTATTATCTAGATTAAATATTATTAATTAATTAAATAATTATAAATCCTACGGCTTTATCATAATTATATCCTTATCCTAATCGATATTTATTAAAAATAATTCTCCGAATCCTAATAGGAAACTTAATAAACAATATCTATTTAAGACTTGACCCACGTAGGACAATTATCACAATTCTCAAACGATTCAAAATTAAGATTTGAATATCACAATTATCACAACATCTATTTAATCNATTTGAATTTTGTTTGTTAAAAATAAATTTTTAACCAATTAAGATTTGATTTTTGCTGGTTTAGAAAGACCAATTAAAATTTAATTTTTGCTGGTTTTAAAAAAAAATTTTAAACCAATTATGATTTTCTTTGGTTTTTTTAAAATAAATCTTTTGTTGAGATTTTGATAAAAACCTTAATACGATTTTGTTTGTTCTAACAAATAAGTTTTTTGGATTTTAATAAGAAACTTAATTTAAATATTATTGGTCAACGCAATAAAAAACAACAAAAAATATTTTATTGAGATATTCTTGATCTAAATCTCTATATATAATAAAATTGTAACGTTAAAAGATTCATATATTATATAATAAATTAAAAAAATTATCTCTTGATAATATTTAATAAAATTCTTTAACTAATTCTTAATAATATTTTATCTACATAATATTATCAATTTGTTTTAATTTTAATATTAAAAGATTTTTAACTTATATTTCTTGAGAAATTTTGAGAAATGCCCTTTTTAGTGTACCCCTTTTAAAAAATGCCCCTTGATATTTGTCTTTTCAAAAATGCCTCTCATTAATACAAAAATGACTAAAATAACCTCAATAGAATTGTTACAAATTTTTCCCGCCAAAAAAATATTTTCCCACCAAAATTTTTTTATAAGTACGCTTATAAATCTTTACAAAATTTTTATAAACACCTTATAAACTTTTATAAACGCCTTATAAATTTTTATAAACACCTTATAAATTTTTTACAAACACTTTATAAATTTTATACGCTCTCTTATAAAGACTTATAAATTTTGATAAACATGTTATAAATTTTTATAAACAGCTTATAATTTTTTGAAGTTCTCTTATAAAACCTTATAAATTATATAAGCTCTATTATAAAACCTTATAGATTTTATAAGGTCTCTTATAAAGCCTTATAAATTTATATATGCTCTCTTATAAATTTTTGCAAATACCTTATTGAATTTTATATACACCTTATAAATTTTTTATAAACACCTTATAAATTTTATAAGTTATCTTATAAAATCTTATAAATTATATAAGCTCTATCATAAAGCCTTATAAATTTTATAAGGTCTCTTATAAAACCTTATAAATTTTATAAACTCTCTTATAAAGTCTTACCAATTTTATGAGCTCTCTTATAAAAAAAATTTATAAACTCCCCTATAAATTTTTTTGGCGGGAATTTTTTTCATAAAATGGTAAAAATTTTGGCGGGAAAAAATTTTGTACAAATATATATAAATAATAATATAAGGGTATTTTGGTCATTTTCCATAATGAGGGGCATTTTTTAAAATATCCAAAAAACGAAGACAATGATGAAAGTGTCCTCATTTGAGGGGTATTTGTGCAATTCTCCCATATTTCTTTTATAATAAAACTGTAACAATAAGAGCTTCCGTAATAAAATAATAGAGAATTTAAATTTTAGATTTTTTTGATTTCTCGATTAATTTTAACTAATTAATTTGTGTGAGTAACATTTGTTTAGATACTTTGTCACATGATTTGGTCTTATATTTATCTCTTTGTAGCAATAATTTTTTATTTATTTCTTTAATAGAGATTTTGTTTATGATTTGGTTTTTTTTTGAACCTTAATTTGATTTTGTTAGTTATAGTTATTTTAACAAATAAGTTAGTTAAAATTATGATAAGATTCTTAATTAAACAAACTTTGTTTGTTAAATTAAAATAATAACATTAATTCAATAATTAACAAAATATATTATATTTAATTCAATAATTAGATTTAAAGTCTCTAAATTTGTTTTGATTGGTTAAATTGTTTAAGCTAATTAATTTATTTTTTTGTTTATATAAGATTATTTTTAAAAACGAATTACTTATTTTTAATGATTTCAATAAAAATATACAATTAAAAGGGAATTTTCAACCAATTAAGATTTGATTTTTGTTAATTTANCAATTAAACAGGAAATTTCAACCACTTAAGATTTGATTTTTGTTAATTTAAAAAAGAATTTCATACCAAATAAGATTTGAATTTTGTTTGTTAAAAAGGAAACCTTAACCAATTAAGATTTTTATTTTTTTGTTTAAAATGAAATCTCTAACAAAATAAAATTTGATTTTTGATTGTTTTAAGAAAAAATCTTTAACCAATTAAGATTTGATTTTTGTTGGTTTTAAAATAAATCTTTTGATTGAGTTTTGATAAGAACTTTAAGATGAGTTTGTTTGTTTTAAAAAATAAGTTTGTTTGTATTTTCATAAGAACCTTAATTTAAATATTATTTTTCAACACAATAGAATACAACAAAAAAGTATTTTTATTGAAATATTCTTAATTCAAATTCAAATACCTTATATTTAGGGGAAAACAAACAAATGATATTCTTAATTCTAATAGAACAAAAATTTTAATCGAAGTCTATATAAAAAATATTCCGGGACAAATTTAATAACACCAAAGGTTTTTTGTACTTTTTTTTCTCTCGATTTTTCTTTTTCTTCATCGTATATTTCTCTAAAATTTTTTCGTTAAAACCCAACAAATAAACCTTAAGGATTAAAGTTAAAATTCTAAAACTCTAAAAAATATACACTTAAGTACACGTTCAAACGATTGATATGGTTCTTTATGATTTTAAAGTACATTATTAATAATTTATCTATGTGAATACCTTTATAATAATTTAAAATATTTTCTAATTGATTGATATGTATATATTTTAGGGTGATAACAAAATAGCCACAGAGCGCTCCAGTAGAAACAAAATAGCCCATGTGGGATCTGGGGCCCATAAGGTAGGACCAGTACCAAAAAAAACTCTAAGATATATGTTTTTTTTTCATCAAAAAAAATATATTTTAGAGTGAAAAAATTTGCTGTAATGTAAAAAAGAGTAATATGGTTTCTAAATTTTTAAAATTTATTGAACAATGAAATACTAAAATCATTTCAAACCTACAAGTTTCTCCTACAAATCGAGCTTACCGTATTTTTACTCATAACTTCAAGTTCTCTTTCATGTACACAACCACTGCCAACAGATCCTCTACCAGATTATGTGTTCGGATTAAAATTAGTTAATTACCCTGAATTACTTGAAAGACGACTTAAAAATTTCTATCTTATACGTAAGTAATAATTTTTTTTAAAAATATAATTTTTGATTGTAAGTATTAATTATCAAAAAATAATAATATTTGTCATATATAAAAAACATTATATATCTTATAAATTTTATATTCAATCAAAATTTTAATAAATATATTTATTAGAATATGTATATATATTTTTG